>JAODAL010043174.1:0-34111 GCA_025379985.1 Phyllomedusa bahiana | reverse complement strand
GTTTTGACAATACGGGAGAGTCCCTCCCCCTTTCTCAAGCACTGCCTTGTATCCGCCATACATGCTGGGTAATGCTAAGATACAATGGCACACATTCATCAATGTACAATCAGCCAATATTATCGCAAAACATAGTGTGCCAAAACTGAGCAAAAAATTCTTAAAGGGGTGTTCCCACCATGCACTTTGATGGCATATACTTTCTGATCGGTGCATGTCTCAGACCTGCACTTATCTCAGAAGGGGGCCCCTGCAAGTCTCGGCTCAGAATGGAGAGCCGGTACCACTTGTATTCTGGGTATAGGTGAACGGTGTACTCGGCTGTGCTTGGAAGTCCCATATAACAGAATGGAGAGTACTGCACAAGTTCTGAGTTGAGACTTTTGGATAGGTACAGGTACCACCTATCACATTTTGATGCCATTTTGGATGCCATTTACGCAGCGCTTTTGGTTGCGTTTTTGGATCCAAAATGGATCCAACATGCCATGTGAACATACCCTTACAGTGTTTTCAATGTGACAGTTATTGTGGAATGTGTTTCTTTCAATACATTTTGATACAAAACACTCCAACAATTCACTGGTCTTGAATAGGACCTGTGACATCTCCTGACGTGTCCATTTTAGTAAATCCTCGTGTTCCCCATGAAATACCAACTATGGGACCTCTTCTAGAATTACACTGTGTTGAAGCGGTCCACTGAATGCGTCAGCTGGGTGTTACCATTACTATTACAGTTTTGAAGGAGGTGTGTCCCTGCACATACAGTCAGCTTTGATTGGACAGTCACACTGTGTTGGGCCACCCACTCTACCAATTAGTAACACCCACCTGACATATTCAGCAATACATTTCTAGAAGGAATAAGAGAGGGACAGCACAACACAGAGATATGAGAAGATGTCTTATAGCATACCTCCCAACTTTTAGATTTTGCAAAGAGGGACACTCAGGCCACGCCTCCAACCACACCCAAACATGTGACATCACACAAAGACAGGCCTCTAACCACGCCCAACTACGTACATGCCAACTTTTTAGATTGACAAAAAGGGAGACATTTTCAGGATTGCATTGTATCCAATGACGAATTACTAAGTAAGTTGTTATGTAATCTACAGCTAGGAAGCAATCAGATACTTTTTAAAGCAAGATATTCAGTTTATTGATGAAAATCTATGTCCCAAATGAAAAAGAGGGACATTTATAGACCTAAGAGGGACAAGGGTTAAAAATAGGGACAGTTGGGAGGTATGCTTATGGGGTCACCAGCATTCACCAAGCAGAAATGTCCGGAGGTCACAGCTCCTCTGTAATACATGTATACATGTGGGCCTGTGTTTCCCACCATCCATTGTCCATGTGGATACAGCTATTAGTTTAGCCACTTCTCATCAGTTGAGCACAATCTCTTCCACTCTGGCCATCCGTCCCTTCCTCCCTATGTGCTACAGGACACGTCATCACTCCTGCCCCCTCGGGAGTAACAAGCCCAGTTCATGTGTCACATTCTCCAGGACACCACCCACCACAGCACACTGAACTGCTATTCACCATGTGGCCATTAGGGGGAGCGCTGACGCTAGTAGAACACTAGACGAAGCGTACTAGCACTTATACCATAGAGTTTCATCTCTGCTAGCCCTCCAGTTCCACGGCCGTCGCCGTACACGTGACGTCATCTCATGCGCCGGAAGTGATCCCTCTGGGACCGAGAACACCATAGAGACGGGAGGAGCCGCCCGGAGTGACCCGTGAGAGAGACTAGAGACCCCCGGAGTGACCCTGTACCAGAGACACCCGGGAGTGACAGGGAAGTGGTGGCGCCGCAACAGTGTCACGGAATTCTAGACACCCCGGAAGTGACTGGAGAGGACAAAAGCCCTAGGAAGGAGCGGAGAAGAAAGGAGACCCGTGTAGTGAACCGTCAGCAGAGAGACAGGAGCCAGGGAGAAGCCCCCACTGACCGCAGGGAGCCCGGCAGAGGGTGCGGCCCTGTGTCTGGTGCTCACTAGCTCATCTGTGAGTATCCCGGGCGTGCTGTGTGTTACTGTGCTGCTCCTGGCTGGGTCCCCAGTGATGTGGACCAGGCTTGGCTGCCCCAGAGCTGGTGACCCGGGGCGTCTGACTTTGTGCCCTTCTGTTCCAGTGAGTTGTGGGCTGCCAGGTTACTACGGGATTGTGGGGGATTGCTGCAGGTCCCTCCATAGGAAGTGTAAAATGTCTCACAACCTTGATGTGCTGGGGATGGTTGGTGCTGCTGTGCTGTAGGCCTCAACAATATCAGTCCTGTGGCCGATCATCTTGCTGGGACTTGTAGTTCTGGAAAGTCACATTTATCTTGTGATCTGGAGCCACCACCGATAGGACCACTCCGGATGCCTGGCACCTTATCCAGTGCCCATCTTCTGAACCGGGGCGGGTGCCGGACCCCTAGATGACCTGGCATAATTCCTATGCAGCATAGTGGCCCTGGGTGAAGAAAGGCAGCGTGTAACATTGTGATCCAGCCCAAGTAGTAGCCATGACTTGCTGGCCGTAAAAGTAAAGTTTAGAGCATAAAATGCTGATGCCAGTCACCACCTGGTGTGTAGGTCTGTGAGATAAGGTGGCGGCAGGGATGATTGCTTCTAGATCCCTTATTCCACAACAGTGACCTACAGCCTGTTGTACTTGGGAAACTTCAGTGATGTGATGCTGGGGGTTGTAGTCCCATAACAACTGCACTGAGTAATGAACAAACAGCCAGTAGTTAAAAGGGCGTTTCTACTATTGACTTCAATGGCATCTTTGCTAGGAATGGGCCACTAAAAGTTTCAGCCCAGAATGGAGAGCTGGTCGTGCTTGTGCACTAATCTCCATTCTGTTCTATTGTTGCGAGTACAGGTGAGCGGTGTATTCGGCAGTACTCAGAACTCCTATAAAACAGAATGGAGAGTCATGCACAAGTGCAGCCTACTCTCCATTTTGAGCTAACGCTTTCAAGAGCCTGTTCCTGAGATAGGAGCTGGTCCAAGAAGTCGCTGGCGTGAGGGCAGGTAGTTCTGTTAGTGTGCGTGTTCATGTTTGTGTAAAATATATGTGTGTGTGCGAGTGTATATGTATGTAAGCGCGTATGTGTGTATGTATATATATTAGATATGTGTGTATGTATATTTATGTAAGTGTGTGTGTATATATACATATTAGATGTGTGTGTATGTAATCTCATTAAGTGTCTATGTATGCGAATATAGGTGTGGTGTATGTAGGCGTATGTATCTATAATACATTAATATGTAAGTGCACTCGTATTGTGAGCTAGTTTCAATGTTTAATAAGTGTGCAAGAATAGCTGGGGTGAGGTATATTTGTTGTGTGGTGTTATGTTGTAAAATATGTATGTGTATTATATGTATGTAAGGATGTGTGTGTGTATATATTAGTATTATAATAATATTAGATGTGTGTGTGTATGTATATTTATGTAAGTGTGTATGTGTGTGTGTGTATATATATATATATATGTGTGTGTATGTATATTTATGTAAGTGTATGTATATATATAATAGGTGTGTGTGTGTGTATATGTATGTAAGTGCGTATGTGTGTTTAATACATTTATATGCAAGTGCTCGTGTGTGTGTAGATATATATATTTATATATGTATGTGCATGTATATAGATGTGTGTATGTATTTTTATGTAAGTGTGTTTATATATATATATACACACACACCTCTGTAGTGTTCTTATGCAGGATTTCTTACACTCGCAGGTATTCAGTGCAGCATACAACATACCGCCTCATTGCAAGTGTAGCCAGTCTGGATGTAGAAGTCCTATTACACTGATAGTTATGAAAGCGATGTGTTATACAAGTGTATTTCTTTCATATGCTTCATGATGCAACCCCTTTCTTAGTGTTATATTGGTTGCTTCATGCAATGCAGGGCACTTCCTATTTTAGATATCTGCTCCTTGTTCAGCCATCATTCTACCCCTTGTTGTTCAGTCGTTGGTATCATTTCCAGTCCTTGTGTAATACAGCAGCATAGTTGTGTTTTCTTTGCCTTCACACACATTGCGTATAATGTATCCTGCCCTTACTGTCAATTGTAATGATAGTAGTTGTGATGTGCAGATATCCAGGCACATCATTAAAGCACCTCAAACAATTTGTGGAGCTGTTTGAGAGGAAATGATAGTTCGCTGCACGGCGTCGGGGTTGGTCTTCTCCTCGTGGAGTCGGAGAGTGATGCAATATCAGGAATAGATTCACTGATCTGTCCCGAAACCAACCCAGTAAAGTGCGCTTAACTGCCCTGGTTCTCAGACGCATTTTGTGTTATTACAAAGACACTTCATCAGTTCCATACGTAAACAACGACAAAATTGTGGTTTAAAAGATATTTAAACCACCATTTTGTTGTTGTTTACACGTGGAACTGATGAAGTGTCTTTGTAATGACATGAAACGCGTCTTCCTTCTCCTTGTAATAAATAAGAATCAAATTCTATCGCAAACCAGAGCAGTTCCGAACACTTTACTAGGTTGGTTTCCTGACAGATTGGTAAATCTACTGATTGACATCTCTATTCCAGATAACAATGATCTAGGACAAAAAAGAATAAAATCTTAAGGCCCTCTGTGTAAAAGGTTGTTCTCCAAACAGTTTTGTTAAAACACACCCCTCGTTTACAGGAGGTGGAGGATTTGCTGCCAGCTAATGCACACTGTTATTTGTCCGCTGATCACAGCATGTTGCAAAAGTATTCATACCCTCTGAACGGTTTGTCGTATTTAAACTGTACAGCCACTAACTTATTTGTATTTTATGTGATAGAGCAACACAAAGTAGCGAGTATTTTTGAAGTGTGAAGAAAATGGTCCATTTTTTTCCAAATATTTGCAAATTAAAAAACTGAAGTGTGGTGTGCAGATGTATTCGACCCCAGTACTATGGTACCCCTAAATAAAATCCAATGAGACCAATTGCCTTTAGAACTCACCTAATTAGTAAAGAGAGTATGTCTGTATGTTATTGATTTTTAGTATCATTACAGCTGTTTTGTGAAGATCCCAGAGGTTTGTTAGAAAACATTAGTGAACTAACAGCATCATGAAAACCAAGAAACACATCAGACAGTTCAGGGATAAAGTTGTGGCAAAGTATATTGCAGGTTTAGGTTTTATTAAATAAAAAAATAGCCCACAATCTGAACATCTCACAGAGAACTATTCAATCCATAAATGGAAGGAGTATGGCATAACTGCTAACCTACCAAGATATGGCCGTCCACCTAAACTGACAGCCCGGACAAGGAAATCACTAATTAGAGAAGCAGCCAAGAGGCCCAGGGTTATTCTGCAGGAGCTGCATAGATCCACAGCTTAGGTGGGAAATCTGTTCACAGGACAACTACTAGTCATTTACTGCACAAATCTGGCCTTTATGGAAAACTAGCAAGAAGAAAGCCCTTTTTGAAAGCAAGTAATAAGAAGTCATGTTTGGAGTTGGGAAAAAGCTATGTAGGGGACACAGCGAGCATGTGGAAGAAGGGGCTCTGGTCAAATGAGGCCAACATTGAGCTTTTTGGCCTAAATAGCAAACGCTATGTGTGGAGGAAGCCAACCCTGCACATTACCCTGAAAACATCAACCCCACATGGTGTAAAGCATGGTGGTGACAGCATCCTGCTGTGGGGAGGCTTTGTTTCAGAAGGGACGCTGCTCTGACTTGATGGGAGATGGATGGAGTTAAATACAGGGCAATCCCGGAGGAAAACCTGTAAGAGACTGAAAAGGATTTGAGACTGGGACGTAGGTTCATCTTCCAGCAGGACAACGACCCAACATACAGCCAAAGCTACATTGGAAGGCTTTACATCAGAAAATATTCATGTGTTAAAATGCCCCAGTCCAGACCTAAATCCCATTGAGAACTTGTAGCAGGACTTGGTAATTGCTGTTCACAAGCATTCGCCAACCAATCTGACTGAGCTGGAGCTATTGTGCAAAGAAGAATGGACACAAATTCCAGCCTCTAGATGTGCAAATCTGGTAGAGACAGACTTGCAGCTGTCATTGCAGCGAACACTGGTCCTACAAAGTATAGACTCGGGGGAGCTGAATACATCTGCACGCCACACTTTTCAGTTTTTAATTTGGAAAAGCACATATCATTTTCTTTACACGTCACAAATACTTACAACTTTGTGTTGCTCTATCACACAAAATATATTTAAGTTTGTGGCTGTAACGTTTTAAAAATAAAGAAAACTTTTGCAACCCACTGTATTTACTCTGGTCGGTCTTTGGGTGGCTGAACATTCAAATCTGTTAAAGGGTCTCTATTGTCAAAATTGCTAGGTGTGCTACAAAATTAGGAACCCATTTCTTAGTGATGGAAGGTTGTGCAAAGATCAGATGGCATTGAGAAGATTTGCTTTGATTAGAATGCTGGTCCTTGTACAGATAACGAAGACCCTGCTGATCTGGTTTAGAGCTAATGCCGCAGTGATTGCCCTGAATGGGCACACCTGCACTGGATATAACTAGCTAGATTTGGTATCTTTTCTTTCAGCCCTAGTGGGGAACCCTATGAGAAGACCCTGTGTGTGTGTGTGTGTAAGGTGTGTGTATATATATATATATATATTATAATATATATATATATATATAGTATATATATATATATATAGATATAATAATAAGATATATATAGATATATATATATATATAGATATATAGAATATAGATAATAAATGATATAGATATAGATATATAAATAGTATGCATGGCGATTAGAATGGGGGGGGAGGGGGATCACCTTTACTGCTTACCAAAGACTTGATGAGTGTCTAGGACAGATTTGCTGTGGATGTTTTTGCAGCAAATCCACAGGTAAACTTGCCATTAAAAATCTGCAACAGATTGTTTGGATTTTGGTGCAGAGGTTACCTCATTTAATTCATTGGAGTAAAATCCACAGTAGAAATTGACCTGCCACAGGCTTAAAAATTCACACCTCCGGTCATTTTCCGCACAGAGAAGTTCGGCCTTGTGTTGATGGGATTTTTTTTAAATCCCATCCACATGGTTGACACTGTAATCCACTGCAGATTTTTTTTGTGTGTAAATCCACCCATAAATTCACCCATAAGAGAACTATGTAATAGAAACTAGAGAGAGGTTTTAGGAGTCGGGTTGATCTGCCTAAAATCCAGACAACAAAACTCCATAGACTTCAATATGAAACAAAAAAGTTAGATGGCAGTAACAATGTTACAGACTGAATTTATAATGTTGCACAAAAAATACTGGCGTACATGCTTTATGTCACATTTATCATGTGTTTTAGACAGTTTCTAGACAACTCTGCACCTCACCTGAAAAAATTGCACAGCTTTCCGGGAAGGAACATGGCTTAGTGGCATAAAGTAAACCAACAAATAGAAGGTCTAAAGTTAGATTAGATGGTCTAAACCTCCCCCCGATTTGTCAACACTGATAGATGTGGTGCATTGTAAGTATTAGGTAACAATGATAAATCTGCTCCATTGACTATCTGGTTTCAGGGGTTTGTTTAGGCTTGGTGGAAGCAACCATCTTTTTTACCCGTTTTAAACAAGTCTTCGGGTATTCCCCACAGGGCTTTACACTAAATATAAAGTGTCCTGGTATTTTTGTTTTTATTTGGTGAGCGGGGTGGCTCATGCGATAAACCTCGGTCTGACGGGGAAAGTGGATCATGTTGGTTAATGAAAGGGCAAACCCCTTTCCCTTTGCTGATTTTCTTGGAATAAAAGAAGGGGGAGAACAACAGCAATGACGTCTGCAGCCTCTATGCTTTATGCACACGCCTTGTGTTCTTCTGTCTCACTTACTGGGCAGTTTTTTCTTGTTGGCTGTCAAGAGGACTGTGGCCTCTTTTTGTGTCTGTTAATTCTGGTGTTTCCTGAAAAATAGCCGTTCTGGAGCATCTTTACTTATACCTCTGTGTTGTGTTGCTGTTCCTCTTATATGATTTGACTAATTGGTGTTACCATTCCCCTAGTATCCATCTGTATAGCCCTCAAAAATGACCCAAAGGGCCTTTACCCCTCAATAATGACCCCGGGCCCGTAACCCCTCAAATAAGATCCAGACCCGTATACCCCTCAATAATGATCCGAGGATAGCCCTAAATAAATGTATCCAGACCCGTTTGCCCTCAAAATGTATCCAGGCCGTTGCCCCATAATGACCAGACCCCTATGCCCTCAAAATTTACCCAGACCGTTAGCCCTCTATAATGCTCCCAGAGCCGTATAGCCCTCGATAATGCACCCAGAGCCGTTGCCTCGTAATGCACCCGGGGTACCTAGTAAGGCACCCAACCGTTAGCCTCAGAAATCCCCCAAAGGCCTGACCTCAGTAATGCACCCAGGGGTGTACCCCTCTAATGCCCCCCAGAGCCGTGTAGGCCCGTATGCACCAAAACCCTTTTGTACCCTGTAAAAACCCAACCTGTGGCATCTTTAAGAAGAGGGGTGTGGCCCCAAAAATGCCCCCAGGCTGACTCAGTTAATGACCAGAGCCTTTTAGGCTCATTTAATACCCAACCTTACCTTTTTAAATGACCCGGGGAGCCGGTAGGGCCTCAGTATGCCCCCCAGACCCGTGTACCCTCAGTAATCCCAAAATTCAGCATACAGTGGTCTTTTCTGGGACACTATCTTGAAACCTTACCATACAATGCAATGTGTGATGTGGAATCGGGGGGCCCTTTTGATTGATGGAGGAGCCAACCAAAGATCTTTGCTTGTAAAACCTCAGTATTGGTGAGTCGCGGCATTTTTTGGGGTCTAGAAGACCTTCAAAATTTAGTGTAGATTACCGCATCTCCTCTTTACTTCCAGGTTTTTACGCACACAGGGGGGTTCTTTTTGGGGGCCCTTATCGAATTTTTTAAAATTTTTTTTGGAAGAAATTGGGGAAAACCAAAGTAAAAACCTCTTAGTGCACCCTCAAGGGAAAACCGAGTGAGGTCGGGTTTCAAAACAGAAGGCTTTGCAAAATACTTGGAGCGTGTACTATAGAAACATGTTAAGAAAAAAAACGAATTTAAAATACTGGTCTGATTCTAATTTAGAAACCGACAAGTGTTTTGTCCTTGCCATCTGGACGCAGACTTATTCTCGAGTGAGTGAATGGAGCCCAAGCCTCCAGTGTGTCGGGACAAGAACCTGGAAGAGGAGCAGATCCTGGGGAGCTCTGGAGTGACTCTAGTCCCATTTCACATCATTTTCTTCTACACTTTTAGGTACTAATAGACATAGCTGAAGCAATTCTGTGTCGTACGACAGCCTTTAAAGGGGTTTTGCCACAATCTCATTTCATAGCTCCTGCATCCAGCTCTTCAGCTCTGTGTGCTCAGAAGGGGGTGTGTGTGTGATTTGTTTTGAATTGCATATCAAGTGACCCAGCAGGATGACATACAACCAAGGCCTTACCTTCTCTTTAGTCAAAGAAAGGTCTGTTATGTGTACAGTAGAACCTGTAAGTAGCTACATTGTACTCAGAGGTAAAAACTTTGCCCGCCAGACACAAGGGTCCTCGTTCAAATCCCTGCAGGGAACCAAACCTGTGGATTTTTATCCTCTCTTTATCAATCTCATGCCTTATTGAGGTTTCAATTCTAATTTATTTGCACATGTTTAACTAATTACTAAGGAGCATTGAGGGCGAAGAAAGCGCGACCTGGGGTTGAACACACAGTACTTCCTGAGAGGAAGGTAGATGTCGACCAGGAGAGGACCTCTCCGCCCAGGTCGTAACCCCTGAGACAAGCTGTAAACAGATGGATCACTAAAGAGCAAAAAGGTTGCAGAATTTTTTACTAATAAAGAATGTGAAAATGTTTATAATTTAAATTTACAAACTTCCCACGTCAGTTTTACTTTGTGGCAAAACCCCTTTAATGAATCTATTTTTCTTGTTTCATGTCGTGCAGGTCTGCTCATCTCCTCTTGAGTTCTGCAGAGGCTGGCTGCCCACCCAGTTCTTGGGACGTGTTAACTATAACTACAGGTAATCTACAAAACCTGCTTTCCATGCAATTTGCTCTATTTACATGAACATATACTACTTGAATTTCCCTTTAAAGATGCAGTAATGTCACTTTTGTAGTTTGTTTGATAGTTTGTTTGTGTGGTTTGCCATGTTAATCTCTAGTAGCAATGCATATTATGCACATACCCCCTGGAGATATAGATAAGCCTGATAACTAGTTTATGTAAAAAATAAACCTTTTTTTCCTTGTGTTTCGAAAGTCAATTCTAAGAAGAATGTATAGATTCCCCCTCCCCCAGTAATGTGATGTATACCTGGCAGCTGCTGAGGTCTTTCCTCGTTCTTCAGTTGTCCCTTACTCTAAATAAATGTGTGATAAGCGATATAGGCAAATTATATGAGCTACCAGATTTTCTTTTCTATTCGACCTCACTCGAATATGTAGTCGTTCTATTCAGGCTGAGGAACGAGTTCTGAAGAAGGTCATGAAGCCATTTGTAATGCCTCGCGAAATGATTACACATGCTTTAAGAACCTAATGTGTGACCCTCTGGGGTCATAAGTAGTTTGGTATAAAGTTGTAGTGGGTAGTATGTGGAGCAGCGAGACAGAATTCTAGTATATAGTTAGTAAGACATCATCTGAAAGGATTCTGATGGATGGCAGAATTCTGTGGAAAAGATGTTGAAAAGTCATTCATGTTGTATGACCAATCTATATAACCTCAGTGAAACTAGGCCACAAATCTCAGCAGAGAAGAGATCAGCAGTTTTATCTTTTTAACTTATGGCTTATACATTGTCATCTAAGACAACAACCTTCACAGACCTACCATCAATGACAGGTTATTTAGAACATGGTCATCTAAAGTTCCTAATATATGACAAGGCTTACTTACTGTTGTAATGCTATCTAAAGTAAAGGAGGTAAAGCGAAAGATTTGACTTTTTTGTACCACTTTCAAAGTGTTCAATTTGCTTAGCTTAAGATAAGCTGTTTGGTATACAATGGTGTCTTTTAACTGCTCTGTTTTCCTATGTTATCGGTTCTAACCTCAATGTTTGCTGGTAGTATCCTTCAAAAGAATTGCAAAAAGGAAGGTTAGACATTAGGACTTTAACATTGTTTGATTCTTTGACCCCATTGTCTCTTCTAAAACCAAAAATGAAAAGGAACATTTGTGTTTCTTCTGACCCTCTGCTGTGATCCTGTGTAACACTGCAGTCAGCTATTCCCAATCGACTTCAAAGGTTAGACTTCTCAATTATGAGACTTGGTTTGTTGTTAAGACCCCATTTACCAAAAGTATATGCTTTGTGCATTGGACAGAAAAGCATGGTCTTCTGTACTTTTGTGTCCAAGTTAGAAACTGTATACCTTTGTTAGTTAGGGCAGCCATAGCCCAATTCTACGTTTGCTTTATGGTCCCATCACTGCCCCACTGCAGTATCTATTGCGGTAAATTTGACAGATGCCAAGGCGGGGGTGAAAAAGTGATATTATAGTCCCCCTATATCCAGGGCCCTTGGAGTCGGAGTCGTCTAAAAGGGACCGACTGATCCCAAAAATAAATAATTAGTTGGTCCAAAAATCATGCAGTGAAAAGGGCAAAAGGAAAGTCCCGGCCAGTGCACGTCCCAAATTCTCAGCCTCATCACATAGAGTAATTTGATGACAGGAGCAGGCAAAGCGCGCCCCAGGAAAAAAAATTCGCTCCCAGGCAAACAATTCAAAAAACATTTTTTCACCTCTTTCAAAGAAGAGAAGGTTCAACCTTTTCACAAACTGACGGGTGACGGGGGCAATTTCCTTAAACCCTGACATTGTTAGAGATGTTGCCCCTGGGTCCCCCGTTTTTGCCCCCAACCCAATTTAGTGTAAAAGGGGGCCTTCTCTAGCCTGGAAATAATGAGTCAGATGTAGGGTCTTTAAATCAGACGAGGAGCAATACTATTTCTCAGAACAAATCAAACTCCCAAATGTTCCTCAGTGTTTTAAAAAATTTACATTTTTTTTGGGTGTACAAAGTCAATCCAATAAATAATTTTCATACAAGCAAAATGGTAACAATGTTTTGAACTTGTGACTTTCAGGCTCCATATCCCCTCCCTACGCTTTGCACTGAGGCACGAATTTTAATACAAACACTTACCTATCTATACATAATTTACTTGCAAGATCTGCTTATTTGGATTCTTTCCCGTAACGCTTGTTTACTGTTTTGCTCCTAAAAATCAAAAAACTTAATTTTTTATTTTTGTTTAGTATTTGGGGAAAAACACCTTTTGGTTTTCAAAAACGCCTGAATCCTTCGAGGTCTGGTTTAGATTCAAGCAATTTTTGACCAAAATCTGATCCCAGTCCCCTTCCCACACCCAATGTTGGTGCAGACGGACTTGGATACAAATACAGCTTTTTTCCCCTTCACTCACCCCAATGTTCAAAAGATCAAAACATTTGGGTTTCCCTTTTGCTTTTCGGTTAAATTTTTACCCCAAAAGCTTTTATTATTGATCAAAGGTATAAGCACCGATTAACCCTTTTACAAACAGAACGTTTTCACTTAAACATGCGCCGTGTAGAGGGGGAGTCGGGGGTTTGGGAAATTGAAAGGGCGGGTTTTGGGCTTTCCGATCCACACCCGGTTTTACAAAAGAAATAGAAGTAAACGTTTTTTAAAGGAGTTCAGAAAAAATGAAATAAAAACGCAAATTTTATAAAAATAATTTGCCCCCCCCCCCTTCCATTGCGGGGGTGGGTAACGGGGACTTCCTATGCTCCCGCGGGTGTTTGGGGACTATATGGGTTTCCTGCCCCTTTTTCTTCCCCTAACCGTTCAGGGGGCTGTTAATTCTAAAATGAAAAACAAAAAACGCAGGGGTGACTGCTGCAAAAGCCCGATTTCCCCCGTTCAGAAGAAGAAACAAAGTGACCAGAAGACTGGAAGGACACAACAGTTTTTTTTTTTTTTTTTTAATCGGGGCAGAAAAATTACTATTTAAATTTTTAAAAGAACGGGAAAAAAACCCGAAGCCTGTCCCACCTGCCGGGGCCGGGCCCCCGGGCCTCCCTTAAAATCACTAAAACCCGGAAGTGAACCGTCCCAAACGGGGGAAGAAAGGGATTTGGCCATGAAACCACTGCAGCACAAAGGTCCCGGGTGCAGAAGCCCAAAGGGAACCAATCCCGGGGGACGAGGGAGGGGGGAAGGGGGAAATGGGTTTTCCCTCTTCTATATTTCCCCAATGATAAAATAAATTTTTAAACAACCCAAAAGGCTAGAATTTACCTCAAAAAAAACGGGAAAAAGGAGTAAAAACCTTTCCCTCGATGACCAGCTTTCAAAAAATCTGACTGGGCCCCCGGGCAAAAAAAATGTAAAAAAAAAAAGACCCCCCTTAAAAAGGGGGGTGCCCGTTTCCTTTATGTTTGTTTTAAAAAAAATACCTGTGTTCCCCCCAATAAAAAACAATGTTTTAAAGAAATTTTCCCTCAAAAATCCTATTTTGGCTGCCCCTTTGTTATTCCTCCCAAGAAATTTTTTCCCCCAAAAACCTGTCAGCTGGGTGATACCGTTTGGGGTGTATCCCCTGTTTTTGACCAATCGGTGCTTCCCAAAACCCCAAAAAAAAAAAAACGGGAAGGGAAACCCCCCACCTGACAATTCAGTTTTACATTTCTAGGGAAAAAAAAACCAGGGGGAACAACACAGAGTTATAAGAGAAGATGCTCTAGGAGTGGTATTTAACAGGAAACGCAAGGATTTACTAATACAAAAGGTCAGGGGGGGAAACACAGGTTCTTTTTTCTTAAAAAAACCTGAAAAGGGGTCTCTGTTGGGGCAAAGGGCCACGCTTTGGGCCTCTGTTGGATGTTTTTTTGGCACATAATGCAGAAAAATCATTACAAAAAAAGGTTGATGTTTTTCAAGTTTTCCTATTAAAGTTTTTTTTGCCCAAAAGCTAAATAACATAAAAGCGCCCAATGCCAAGTTTAAAAATACCAGCACTAAATTCTGTCTGCAAACATAGCAGGAAAACTATGCCGTTGTGATGTCATATTTTTAGGATCTGCCAGCCTCTGTGCACATGGATTGGCTTTGTAGAAAGACAGGTCATCCACCAATTTAATGCACTGAGCAGCATTTTCTTTTCACTCTGGATGACCCGTATAAAGCAGGACTATTCATGTTACATAACTAGAAAGCGATTTGCCATTGCCCAGATATGAGCATCTTGCATATTTCTGATTAGTAAATTCCGGCAGTTATGGATAGTAATACTCTGATGAATGTTAAACCAGGACCATTGCAAACAAATGGGAATCTGGAAATCTCGGTTGTGTGACTCCTAAACTGGTTGTTCGGGTTTGCCTCTTACATTAAAATACTGCCAACTCGCCTTTGTTCTCATCTCCGTTCCAGCGATACCAGTGCGTTCCCTAGGTCTTCCGTACACTTTTCCTGCTGGCAGCTAGATGCTCTGGTGGCGCTTATTGGCAGCAGAGGTCATATGCCATCCCCTGAAATCACTATTTGGAAGTGAGTGCTCCAAGAGGGGATGTCCTATAGTGGCATGTGACCCCTGCAGCCAAAGGACAGCTGCACTAATGACCCTCTGACTGCAGCAGCAGAAGTAAACAGAGGAACGTAAGGAGCACTGACAGAGAAATCGCTGGAATGGAGAAGAGGACAAAGGAGAGTGTGTGCTTTTTGTTTAAAAACACTTTTGCCACAGCAGCAGTAATTTACTGTAAAATGTAGACTGGTTTAATCCAGATACTGATGGGGAGGTCTGAACAGACACCAAGACAGGCAGCATGTAGTGTAGGTTCCCACCTGAATAGGGGTCAGCTTGCCGCGGTAGGTGGGCATTTACAGTTTTGATCAAAAATTCACCCTAAGAACCTCAAATGTTTTCATATATTCCATAGTAGCAGAAACGCTGTTCCAAAATTTTTTTATGTCCTCTTTGACCGCCTTTTGGTGCCTATAGAGTGCTGCTGATATTGTATTGTTTGCATAGCTTTTGGCTGCCACACCAGTGTGCACCTATAAGTTTATCTTCAAAATGGATGTGCTGACCAGATTTTGTTTTTTGACTTAATCCAGATACTGATGCTTCCTCTTTCTCATGTTCTGTTTTTTATGATTTGCATTTTTATTTAGTATTCTGTTTACGATTATGGGAGCAGCCATCTTGTCAGAGCCACTTTTAACAGCATTCAGAGATGTGCTTTACAGCAGCCACAGGGACCTGTGAATAGGGCTGTGGAGTCAGCAAGCCAAAGCCCCGACTCCGACTCCTCAATTTCCCAAACCTCCGACTCCTGACTCCCTCATACACGGCACATGTTTAAGTGATAACTTTACTATAGTAAAAATGGTAACATCAGGCTTTTATCACTTTATGATACAATTTAATCAAGCTAAATTTTGGTAGAACAGACACTGACAAGCAAAAGGTAAAAAATGTTTTGATCCTTTTGAATGTGTAGAAGAGACCGGGGATCAGATTTTGCTCAAGATAGATTGAACTGTTTCAGACCCAAAAGGGATTCAGGCATTGCTAAAAAAAACCAAAAGGGTTGGTTTTCCCCAAAACAAAACCAAAATAATAAAAATTCCATTTTTTTTTTTTAGGAGCAAAAAAAGTAACAATGCAGTTCCAGGAAAAGAATCTGCAAACTAACAGAGGGAAAAAATTTCTTGCAATCCATTTTATAAAAGGGTCAAGATGATTTATAATAACTTTTGCCTTTGAAAGGCAAAACTAATTTGGCCCAACTTAGGGTTTTATTTTTGGGAGCCCGGAGGTGGGATCCATTTTATGACACTCAGACCCCTTGCAAAATGGGAAAAACCGTCCCCAAACACCCTGCCTTGAACATGACTGCCAATTTTTGACTTTTTGTTTTAGGACATGCTAAAAGGGTTTCTTTGGGAGGGGAGTTTGTACCAAAACAATTGGAAGGGGGGAAATCCTATGTTATCTATGTACAGGTGTCATCTTTTGTTGTAATCCTGCATGTGATGATGATGGTGGTGTAGGTGTCTCCTGTTCTGATGGACTTTAGCTGTCCTTGTCTTGCATGGATGACAAACTGTATGCAAGGTAATGCTGCTTGAAAGACACTTTTTAACGGAAGTTATTACTTTGTTTTAGCAAAATAAAAGTGGGTGACTTGAAAAAAAAAAAAATGAAAAAATAAGACTTGCAAAGGTGAAAATAAGTTCTGGAAGAGCAAAGTTTATCAGGAGCCCAGTAAAAGGACATGAAGGCCAGGTTAATTGCATGCGGAGTGGGGAAGCAAGTGTTGTTCTTTAACAAATAAGGTGGAGTTGTCACTGGAACAAATGGCTTTTTGAAGCCTTGAACTTTCTTCTAAATTTTTTTCAAATGCCAACTTCCCTGAAGACTGTGTGCATCCGCCTGAAAATCGATTTGTAGGCTGAATGCTGTAAATGGAGGTCTATAACACGCTGAACGATACCGATAAGAGTATTTGGTAAAGTAGAGCTTTGTGCCATGCTGACTGAACAACTTTGTTACAAATCTTTTTTACGCACAACTCTTTCCTGAGTTAAAGGGCTGCCTCACTACAAAGATTAGCTTTCAGTATGAAAGACTTTTTCCAAATAATTTGCTTTGTTGAGGAGATAAGAGTGATTTTATCTGTTCTGAGTGCACACAGGTTGGCCTCTGGGAGCAGGGAGTGACGTCGCCACAGGTCTGCACACAGGACTACTGGCAGCTTCAGAACAGAGTGTGTTATCTGTAACAAACAAAGGAGACTAATCACTTTGAGCTCTGAAGCTCTCTTCTCTGTAGATAAGATAGCGAAGATCTCCTGCTCTCCAGTTACTGCATTTAGAAAAGCTGTAAATACAAAGCCGATATGCTAATCACTGCTATAGGACCCACCCACAGCACAACCAGGAAGAGACCGGAAACATGAATTTAAAACGGCTTGGCTCTGTGAAACAACCCCTTTAATAGTTGTAGTGATTGGTTCTGCTATAAGCATAGCCCCAGTGAGGTATGCTGCTTGTTTTGTAAAGATAGGTTTCTAATTTAGATGAATAAAGCTCTATAGTGTTTGAGCCGGAATCATTAGCAGGATGCACACACTCTTTATGTAGGGATAAGCGCAAGTACAATAGTTAACTGGATGGAAAGTTCGAAAAATCTTAACCATCATGAATGAACAGTACAGAGATCTCTTGCTTGATCTTTTACACCTAGGCCTGCAACCATGGCAAGGGGCATCCTCTACATCTGGAAATAAGAGGGATTGACCAGCATCATAGATGGGGATTCTTTACTGTAAGAGCACTGAGACTGTCACTGAGAGGTTGTGATGGTTGATTTGTTAAACAAGTTTAAGAAGACTCTGATGCCTTTTTTGAACAACATCGTGTTACAGGTTATAAGTACTAAAATCTGTAGATGGGACATTGATCCAGGGATTTATTGATTTACTGGAGTCAGGAAAGGATTCTTCCTCTTGTACAGGGCAATTGGCGTCTGCCTCTGGGAGGTTTTTGCCTTCTTCTGGATGAACATAGCAGGGTTATAGGTTGGGCTCTATGGACCTGTGTTTTTCTTTTCTATCTTATTAACATTGTAACTGTATACCCAAGCAAACATTTAGAAGGCGCTTGTTGAAGGAACTTGCTGGCTATTAAAGTCCTGGGCTTAAAGCAGAATGGGTAGTGATTTAAATGGAACCTGTCAGGTGGTTTATGCCTCCCTATTTGAGAGCAGGATATTATAGAGGGAGAGAAGCTGAGCTCTGTTAAATATAGTTTTTTTTTTTATGATTTGGAACGGGGTTATGGGTAAAAAGCAGAGAACATACTGAGAGTACTCCATAAGAGCCCTGCCCACATAGTGATTGACAGATTTCCCTGTATCTTTGTGTGTGTCAAGCAAAAACTGTCAATACCCTGTATGTGGGCCGAGTAAGCAGTACTTTCAATTTCACTTTTAAGATATTTTTTTTTTTTTTTTTTATAATTTAAATCAGAAATTCATCAAATTATATAAACCTATATATCTCAGAACTGCACTTACTTTCCTTTATTATATCCTGCTCTCAGACAGGGTAGCAAATGCACCTGATTGGTTTCCTTTATTTAGGAAATTGAGCTTGCACTGTGAATACATTAAGTCTTCTTTTTAGTTATAGTCTGTTCTGTAACTGTATTGTGTGAACAAGGCCTTGATGTGACAGCTGTTTGACTCCAAAGGGTTTACTGTGATGTTGTGCTCCTAAACTACCACATATGGGGCAATAATGGAATTGATATAAAGAAATGTCCTTTATGAAATGTGCATCATGTACAGAGCAGAATCGCAATATGTTGTTCACATGTTCTTTTCACAGAGCAGCTGCTGATATCTGTTTCTTTGCATTTCACCTGCAGGAGGTACGGGACTGTAAAGCAGTGTTATCCTAGCAAACATGCCATTTCCCTTTGGGAAGTCCCACAAGTCTCCTGCAGACATAGTGAAGAACCTAAAGGAAAGCATAGCAGTACTGGAGAAGCAGGACATCTCCGACAAGAAAGCAGAAAAGGTACAATGAGTCTTTTCATGTAAACCCTTGTATTGTTACACGTCTTCTGAGGTCTTCTATCCTGTTTTATATTATGTGAATATTTGGTCACCTTCTCCATTATTTATTTTGTGATATTATATATAACTATTTGGTTAATGTAGACCTACTACAAAAAGCATACATGTCCCCTAAGTATATATTACAGTATGAAACCTTTTAAGTGAGGTCATTGCTTAAAAGGACCCTGTCAGGTGGTTTTTGCTGCCCTCTCTTAAAGCTGGATGTGATAGAGGGAGAGAAGCTGAGCTCTGTGATATATAGGGTTATATGATAGAGGGAGAGCTGAGCTCTGTGATATTAGGGTTTATATGATAGAGGAGAGAAGCTGAGCTCTGTGATACTTTAGGGTTATATGATGGAGGAGAAAAAGCTGAGCTCTGTGAAAATATAGGGTTATATGATAGAGGGAAAGAGAAGCTGAGCTCTGTGATATATAGGGTTTTTATGATAGAGGAGAGAAAGCTGAGTTCTGTGATATAAGGGTTATATGATAGAGGGAGAGAAGCTGAGCTCTGTGATATATAGGGTTATATGATAGAGGAGAGGAGCTGAGCTCTGTGATATATAGGGTTATATGATAGGGGAGAGAAGCTGAGCTCTGTGATTTATAGGACTATATGATAGAGGGAGAGGAGCTGAGCCCTGTGATACACAGGGTTATATGATCTTGGAGAGAAGCTGAGCTCTGTGATATATAGGGTTATATGATAGAGGAGAGAAGCTGAGTTCTGTGATATATAGGACTATATGATAGAGGGAGAGAAGCTGAGCTCTGTGATGATATATAGGGTTGTTTGATAGAGAAGCTGAGCTCTGTGATATATGTGGTTATATGATAGAAGAGAGAGTAAACTTTTGGGGTATATAGGATTTTATTAAAAAGGAGAGAAGCTGAGCTTTGTGATATAGAGTTATATCATAGAGGAGAGAAGCTGAGCTCTGTGATATATAGGGTTATATGATAGAGGAGAGAAGCTGAGCTCTGTGATGATATATAGGGTTATTTGATAGAGAATCTGAGCTCTGTGATATATAGGGTTATATGATAGAGGAGAGAAGCTGAGCTCTGATATATAGGGTTATATGATAGAGGAGAGAAGCTGAGCTCTGATATATAGGGTTATATGATAGAGGAGAGAAGCTGAGCTCTGATATATAGGGTTATATGATAGAGGAGAGGAGCTGAGCTCTGTGATATATAGGGTTATATGATCTAGGAGAGAAGCTGAGCTTTGTGATATAGAGTTATATGATAGAGGGAGAGAAGCTGAGCTCTGTGATATACAGGGTTATATGATAGAGGAGAGAAGCTGAGCTCTGATATATAGGGTTATTTGATAGAGAAGCTGAGCTCTGTGATATATGTGGTTATATGATAGAAGAGAGGAGCTGAGCTCTGTGATATATAGGATTTTATTAAAAAGGAGAGAAGCTGAGCTTTGTGATATAGAGTTATATCATAGAGGAGAGAAGCTGAGCTCTGTGATATATAGGGTTATATGATAGAGGAGAGAAGTTGAGCTCTGTGATATATAGGGTTATTGATAAGGAGGAAGCTAGCTCTGTATAATAGGGTTATATGATTGAGGGAGAGAAGCTGAGCTCTGGGATATATATGGGTTATATGATAGAGGAGAGAAGCTGAGCTCTGTGATATAAAAGGGTTATATGATAGGAGAGAAGCTGAGCTCTGGGATATATAGGGTTATATGATAGAGGAGAGAAGCTGAGCTCTGTGATATATAGGGTTTTATGATAGAGGAGAGAAGCTGAGCTCTGTGATATTATAGGGTTATATGATAGAGGAGAGAAGCTGAGCTCTGTGATATATAGGGTTATATGATAGAGGGAGCGAAGCTGAGCTCTGATATATATAGGGTTATATGATAGAAGAGCTGAGCTCTGGGATATATAGGGTTATATGATAGAGGAGCTGAGCTCTGTGATATAGAGTTATATCATAGAGGAGAGAAGCTGAGCTCTGTGATTATATATATATATATATATAATCACAGAGCTCAGCTTCTCTCACATCCTGCTCTCAGATAGAGGAGTATAAACCACCTGACAGATTCCCTTTAAAGTTACTGGCTTAACGGTGGCCATACAGGCTGCAGCAGTCATGTGCCTCTAACGTAAATCATCTATCGGATCTGGCTGCAGTAGCCGATTATTTAATTTTGAAGTATGAGCTGGAGATTTCCTTTAAGCATTGATGTGAATGGTGGTTCACACAGATCCACATATTAAACGCATTCATTCAGGATCTTATGGTGCACGTTGAGATTTTATCCTGGTCTGGTAACAAATGATACATTTTTATTACCTTGTGGTGCAAATTGTTTATAATCCTATAATGATTAGTGTACACGGTATGCTGCTACAAGTTAGCACATTTACTGGGACTAAAACATAGATCCTCCCATAGGAGTAAATTGTAAAATGGACCTTACACACGTACTATAAAGCTGTACTCTGCAGCATTATTAGTCTGTATTTACAATCTCATAACTGTAAAGATGAACAGCTTGTTGGATTCTACAAATAGCTACCATTAGGACCTTGTGTCATTATTTAATGCAAGTTGTAGCCTAGTTATGTTGTAGAGAATAGCTAAGGGTATGTTTAGACGGCGTATAGTGGCGTGTAGTGCACGACCCGCCATACACCTGCTATTTTAGAAGTACGCGCTGACCTTCTAAAGCGCTCCAGCCCCCATTGATTCTCCGTTTACCTGGGACATAAACTATGAGTACTTTGATTTTACTGTACTTCAGGCGTATTGCAGCACAGATACGTGCCTAATTACGCCCCACAAATATGCAGTTTGAACATACCCTAATATAGAAGAAGGCGTTTTGCTTTATTTCTTACTAAGCTCGTTATATTGTGAATTTCCATCTGTTACTTTAAATTACCTTAAAAGATGGCTTTTCACATTGATACTCTGTCCACAGAGTATACCATCAGTGTGGAGCCTCCAATAATCAAAAGAAGGAACTTGAGCTGCACTTGTTAGAGACTTGTTACAGCATTTCTGGATTTTACCTTCCAAAACACCTTATGGACTAAAGCAGGCATCCTCAAACTGCGGCCCTCCAGCTGTTGGGAAACTACAACTCTCATCATGCATTTATATAATCTATAACGATGGGCATGATGGGAGTTGTAGTTTCCCAACAGCTGGAGGACCGCAGTTTGAGGATGCCTGGACTAAACCAACAATGTGCCCAGTAAAAAAAAAAAAAAAAAAAGGCTGTGTGCCCAATAACCTTGAAGCTTCAGCACCCTGCCAGATCTTTTGGATTATGGGCACCATTGACTTATAATGGGTTTATTGGGTTCCACCAAGGTGTTATTTTGTTGGTAAACGCATTTAATTACACTGGGTTTAAACATTTAGGATTGTTGTTTGCAGCCCTTGTCCCCGTTCTGAAGTAGCCTATCTAGTATACATAGCATTTTCTTGTCATTGTTGCCCTGCTCTCTCCTTCACCACTATGTACACAGATAGCGACCTGTGACTGGTGGTGCAGGAACTGACACATGGGCAGTTTACTTAGACTGATGTAATTGATGAAATACCTGATTGTGTAAAAGGAGGGATGCTGTCTGGGAATATTTTTTATGCAGGTTTTGTTTGTCATTCTAACTTTTTATCATACTGTAGAAGGAAGGGGAGAGGAAAATGTACATGTATAAATTAACCAGTGAGTAAATGAAAATACTGGTTCACATAAACTATCATGATCTAGTTAGCTGTTGCTAAACACCTTTATTTCCTTTCCTTTTTTTTTTTTTTTCTGTTTTCTGTCCCTCAAATGTGAACATTACTCAAAGGAACCAGATATTGTGCATGGTAAATGTTCAAGAAACCTATCTTATATTGGTGTCCTATTTGACATTGCCAATTACATGCTGTTCATTTCCTAAACGGTTACATCAAGGGATTGGCACATGGCCGCTAATTGGCTGTAGCAGTCGCGCACCATTTGCAGGAAGAGGAAGTAGACAGACACTGGCGCACACTGCCAGCAGTGCCAGCAAAGGGTTTCTGTATATATATATTTGTGTATATATGTATATTTCTATGTATATATGTGTATGTATACACAGACATTCTTTGTACTCTCCAGTGCCAGAGCTGCTGGTGGTACTTTCAGTCCCTGTCTGTGAATGGTGCTTGACTCCTACATTTGTACATCTGTAGCTTTAATTTTTATTTTAAGCTTGTACAAGCCTATTGACCCCTTAGTGCATAGCACTGCATGATTACTAAAGGTTTTTTTGACTGTTCTCTTCATGACTTATCCAGCAAACTGCTGTTTCCATATATCTTTTGTGAGATTGCTTTACATACTTTAGTATTAAGAATGATGCAGTAATTGTGAAGGAAGCATTAGATGCATCTTTCCATGAGGCGATTCTTTCACAGATTGAAGAGTCATAAATACGGTTCAGCCATCTTACATTCTATTAGATGGTTTTACAAAGCATCACATCTTTATACAGTAAGACTGTTGAATAATGGCATTTATGCACACAAACACACACACGTGCTCCTCTTACTATCACAATTTTTATCGTTCCTTGCAATCCTCTTTCCTACTATAGTAGTCTTCTGCGAGCCTTTATAATCGTCATTTAAAATGTCAAAATTCTACACGTTATCAAAGGGTCATAAGCCATAGATGGTAGAGGAGAGTGAATGCTCAACCTCAAGGGAATGCCTTGCCTGGGGATCACTGGATCATGCCATTGACATTATTCATTAGATTCCTTTAATTTTAAACTACCTTTGTGGCATGGGTGACCACGACTGCCGTTCACTACCATAAGAAGCTTTCAGAGCTATTACATATGGTTTCTTATATAGCTAGCTAGTTTCATCTTATAACCTTTGAGTACATGTAGTGCCTTTTATTCCCATAGAAAGATAATATCTGGTAAGCAGTTGTAATTGTACATGTTTCTGGTAAGATAACCATATTACCTGTACTTCTTGTTGAAGGACATTCACTTTGTCTCTAGTGTGAACTATTATCCAGGAATCTCTGAACTTACATCTCTGCTTTTTGGACCTGCTTGGTTGGGTGTGAGAGCTCAGGAAGTGATTCATTTCTAATTCCAAAAGTAATTGTAACCAACATAATTCACACCTAGTTAGTATAAACCTGTTTTGTCACAATCTGTTTTATGTAGTCAGTAGGCGACTGACTTGTCCCATTGTAATCATACACGTCTTGTGATAACTATGTAATCTTTCACTCCCAAAATTCTCTGCTATTTGCTGTCCTTTTCTGTGCAGTGCTTGGAGATAGATCCTGCTTACACTATTTGGGCAAAGTATGTGAACATCTGACCATTCCAGAACTATAGGTTTTGATGTGGAACTATAAGTGCCTTCATTTGTCTGAAAAAGCCATCCGCAAGGTTTTGGAGCAAGCCCATTCAGTCAAAAAAGCTTATGAGGTCTGGCTCCTAATCGGCCTCCTATTTCACCCCAGAGATGAGCGCTGCGGTCTGGTATATGTGCGGGTCACTTGAGTTCCTCCACTCAGGGGCACAATCGTTCTGAACCAGAGTGGGCCATGCCCAAACTGTTGCCACAAAATTGAAAACATATACAGTAGTAAGGTAAAGAAAGTACACACTTCTTGAATTCTATGGTTTAACATGTCAGGTTTTAAAAGAGAAAATCTAATCTTCAGAAGGTCCTAAAATTAGGTAAATACAACCTCCAATGAATAACACATGACATTTTACTTTTTTAAAATTATGTATTTGACAAAATGGTCCAAAATGCAGAAACAGTGTATAAAGAATTAAGTGCATCCTGAGGATGGGTTCACTCTTGCAGTTCAAAACTCAACAAAAACGCATGCATTTTTTAAGTAACCACAATTTCACCTGTGTTCTAAATTGTATAAAAATAGCACAAAAAATAAAAAAGCATGCCTTTTTGAAGCAGTTGAGTTACGCATCACAAATGCAGCGTGTGAACCTAGCCGTACTGCTTTCATAGGAATTAAGAAGGTAAGTAGCAACCATGCGCTGCTAATCAAATGCCTCTGATTAATTATTAAGTGTGACTTCTATAAAAGCATAAGCATGGGTAGTGTATTGATCTGAAGCTCTGTCATATCAACACACAGAGGAAAGACATCAGCAGTGACTGTAGAGAAGCAATTGTCACTGTCAACGCTGGGAAGGGTTATAAGGCTATTTATAAAAAAGTTGAAATCCATCATTCTACAGTTAGAAAAATTATTCACAAGTGGAAAACATTCCAGTGTCACTCCAGTGCCAAACCATGCAATGCGCTGAGAAATTGCAAAAAACCTAATACCTATATCTTAGACTCTACAGGCTTTAACTGGACATAAAATGTTCATGACAGAACAGTTTAAAAAAGGCAGAACTAGTATGGCCTGCTTGAAAAGATTGCCAGAGGAAAGTGCTTTCTTTCTAAAAAGAATATGGCACCATGGCTTAAAGGGGTTGTCTCACTACAAGGATTGCTTTTTATGTTAAAGATCTTGCAAAAAAAGTCACTTAGCAATATGTGTTAAGTAACAGTGTCCTACCCATTCCTAGATATCCCCTCTTGTATTGGGCTACATCAGCTCCTGTGGTCGCTATAGCTACAGACCTGTTTACTCTCTCCTGATAGGCTGCCAGCACTGGTTGCTATAGCTACAGACCGGGCTTCTACTGCAGCCTAGTGTAAGTTGGTAAACACGCCCCTGAATTCTAAGTGAAACCAAGAAAACAGGACTGAGGTAAGAGGAATCAATGTAGCGAGACAACCCCTTTAAGCTTGCTTAGTTTGAACAAAACACAAGACATCTGGGACTTTGAACCGACAAGACCAAAGTGGAGACGTTTTATTGAAAACCAAATACACTCAAAAGAAAGAGTAGTTGTGGCACTTGCTAGTAAAATTATACACGGTCTGATTCAGAATCAGGATAAGAACACACTAAATCAGCCTATGGCAGTTTTGTATCCGCCTGACGTGAAAGAACAACATATAAAATATACAAATAAAGTGGATTGTTTATTTTGCTGCTAAGTGCCACATCTACTCTTCCTTGTAATTAAGAAGATATCCATCTAACCTTGAACAAGTTATAACTACCATCAAGCATTGTGGGGGATTGGTGATGATTTGGACTTGTTTTGCAGTGTCATGGCCTCAGCACCATTAAGTTTATTATGAATGCCCTTCATTGAGGTATTGCCCAGTCAAAGTTCAATTGAAATGATGTGACAGGACCTTAGAAGAGCTTTGCATAGACGATTGCCCACAAACCTCAATGAAGTCAAACAATGTTGTAAAGTAGAGTGGGCCAAAATTCCTCTAGACCCATTTGAGAGACTGATAGTCATACAGAAAATGTTTATTTTAAACAATTACTGCTAAAGGTACTTCTACAAGCTATTGATTCATGGGGTGTACTTAGTTTTTCCACTCATGGCTTCATTTTTGTTAAATTTGTAATGACACAATAAATCTGTTGTGTGGTGGTAGTCATTTGAAGTTGTAGTTAACATTTTAAAAGGGTTTTACCATGAAGGCATTTAATGCCTGGTTTGTCCTGCTTCAGCTTTCAGTGTGTTCAAAAGGGGTTGTATGATTTATGTGAACTGCACATCATGTGTAGGCTTGACATCACCATGCCTTTCCCCACAGTGTGCTCACTCTAGTCAAACAAAGGTCTGTTTCTACAAACAGCTGTGATTGGCTACAACATAGCTTAGTGGTTAGCACGTCTGCCTCCTAGCGTAGGGGTCCTAGGTTCAAATCCCTGCAGGAACCAAACATGGATTTTTATTTTCTCAATTTTCTTTTTGTTTGTACTGTTTGACTTATTATTAAGGAGTACAGGGGACATGAGTAGAATTACAGCACCTGGTGTTGAACACTCGTTCAGCAGTGAGTGTGTGTGATTACTAAGCAGGGAAGAGACTGACTGTAGCTGCCTGAGAGAACAGATGATGTCTGAGGTGCTGTTGTCCCTAATTATATCCCCTGGAGATGAGCTGTAAACTATGGATCACTAAGGTAGCAGCTGAAACAAAATTGACACAGAATTTTTATTGATGATGAATGGTGAAAATGGTTATTTAATTTGCAAGCTTCCCACATCAATTTTACTTTGGGGAAAATCCCTTTAAGGCCTTTTAATAGCGTTATTTTTTTAATTATGTCCTGATATTTAAAACTAACAATTCAAAAATGGTGTACTTTCCCTACACTGGAAAGGGGGCTTAGTGCAAAATTTTAAAAACAGCTCCACATCCTCTTTTCGCCCCTAGATTTTATAATAGACGGTTTGTGTTCTGGTAGGCAGCACTTCCAGGTACCCACCAGGCCCAGTTTTGACCACCAGGCCCCCAGATAGTAAAACATGGTTCTTCACTCTAGAAAACATATTTCCTTTGAGTATAGTGGCAGTGTGTGTTGCATCCCAGCAGCCAACGTACATAGTGACTTTAGGCTTGTGTGGAGCTGCTCAGCTTTGGAAACCCATAGCATGAAACTCCTTCTGCACAATCAGTGTTCCTTCTTGAGGCAGTTTGAAACTGTACAACATAGGGTCAGAGATTTTTTTTTATGTTCCACAAACTTTAAGGCCAGCACTAACATTTGACCAGGGAAGAGTTTGCAGATCAGAAATTTTGCAAACCGACTAGTGATAAAAATGCCATCCTATGACCCTGACCAGTTTCTGAGCTCTTTAATGTAAATACTACTGCCTATGTTAGTCTATGGAAATACATGGCTGTGTGCTGGATTTTATGCACCTGTTTGCAATGGATGTAGCTGAAACAATTGAACGCCATAATTAAGATTACCGAATACTTTAGGCACAAGATACACACAGATACCCGCCCCCGGCCACATGCCGTAATTGGGGGGCGTAATTACGTCTCGCAGTTTAGCCGCGTGAACATAGCCTTACACCTCTCAGGCTATTGTCGGACCTGAAGAAAAACTGTTAAGCAATCTCACTGTTGTGTTACCTGAACTCAGAGGGGAAGTTGGAGAGACCAATCAAGAAGTCTTGTACAATGGGAAATGTTTTTTTTTTGTTTGTTTTTTTTTTAAACCTATATAAAAACCAACCACTTGCCCAATTAAAAAAAAAATCATTTTAATAGTCACATTTTGCTTTTCAATATGTGAAAACTTTTTTAAAGGGGTTATCCGGAAGTTTAAAGATTTCATAGAACACTGCAAACAGCATTTATACTGAAAAGTAAAGATAATCCACTACCTTAATGTATTTCCCTTCTTATTCATCGATCATAAGATCACTGAAACTTCCTGCTTGTGGAAGTGTCCGTAGTTCTCCAGCATCACTTTCCTACAACTTTGAGACTGCATTGCAATCTAGGACATCTTTTCACAGTTATCATTGCTAGACATTGTGCTGACATAAGTGTGTTATAACCCCCCGCTCTGTACTTGCTGGCATGATAATAATGATAGTTATGAGCCACTGTGTAAATTGTACAGAGCTGCAGTCCTCATTTACATGACAACAGTACACAACCCCCCCAGCTCTGAACTGCTGTCCTCTGCTCCCATTACTATGTTCTGCCAGCAGGACTCAAAGATAAACAGTTCCCCCTCCCCTGTAATTACTCTAATGTAATTTCTTCTATTTACTTGCCAACGACAGGCTGGAAAGAGTGAATGCATCCAGATTATTCTCTGCTCAGGTCACACCCACTAGAGGGGAGTGTTCCTGAGCTGAACCAGGCTTCAAAGCACATCCCCTGACTGATGACAAAATGGTTACAAAGACCATGTGATCAATGAATGTCACATGGTTTGTAAGGGTGAAGGGAGGACAGGGTTCTTTGACTGGTTCTGCATAGTAGGGCAGATAAATAATTTTTAATAGGTATGAATTACAAAGTTTAATATAATACAGTTGTGAGACCTATAAAAAGATAGTCCCGGAGAATCCCTTCAAACCTAGGACCTCATTCATCAAACTAACAGTAATACAGTGTGTGTTACCCATAGTAACCAATAAGAGTTTAGCTTTCATTTCTTATATTGCTTTGGAAAAATGAAAGCGAGTTCTGATTTGTTGCCACTGTTAGACAGTGTTGATAAATAAGGCCCATTGTGTCCCTTCTAAGCATCGGCTATTATGTTCTACAGCTGGGAGGGAGCTTGCTGTAGCAGAGACCATCACCCTCTACTTGGTCTTCTGTGGAGATCCGGCAAGCTGAGCTTTACCACTTTAGATCATTTCTTTATTTCAGTCATTTCCCAGCCAAAGAGGAAGATGGAGTCTTGTTTGATATTTGAGATTTCTACAAAACTTCTTGTTTCAGGAGCTTCCAAAAACTGTACAGCAAATGAGTGTTCTTTTTCTGGATTTCTTACCAATTGTTCCCCGAGTCTAGTGATCATTTAACATGCTTCATTGGTAGGAATGTGTGTGATGTTTTACCTTTAGAGATGCCCTTCTTGCTATGCATGTGCATTTTATACATTGCTTTCTTGTGCCGTTTGCTTTTACAGTTGCTATTTCCTCACACATTCAGCTCCCCCACCCTCCAAACCAATTCTCTTGCCCGTCCCTCGTCTGGCTCGGACATCTCACTTTCTGCGTATGTCGCCGATGACTTGAACATTGGCAGTAGGAGCAAGGATCCAAAGAAAGTGGCATGGCCCAAAGCCAAAAGGAGCTCCTTTGGGAAGCAGAAGATGGACAGGACTGCAGTTTTATCGGTTAATATGCGTCAATTGTCTCTAGGTTTTACTTTGTAGGATCTTCTGGTGGAGGACATCCTCGTTGTGATAGAGTTACTAACCTGTCAACTGGACAATCGACTAATGCCACATTTATGTGCCAGAATATGTTGTATAGATATAAGTTTGTATGCATGTGGGGGTTCTCCTGTCTTAATCTGAAAAGCCTCCACTGTAATGAAACTCAAAACACAGGAATGGTGTGCAGCAGTTTATTGATTCAGTGCAGTCAGGGTAAGGGCTTGTTCACACGGCATTTTTGGATCCGATTACGGATCCATTTTGAATCTAAAAATCGCATCCAAAACACAGCGGCGAACGGATCTAACACGTACCCGACCACAGTTGCATGTTTGGACGCGTGTTGGCTGCAGCAGGATCGCACCCTATAGTTTATAATAGGGCTCCTGCTACGTCTTTCAGACCAAGAATTAATATATCAATTCTTAGAATGGATCCGAAAGACGCAATGAGACGCGCGTCCACTATCACTCGTGTGAACGCCGATACATGTTTTACATTGCGAGCAGTGTAAGATCACACTGCTCATTGTTAGACCCAAACATGCATCTAAGAACGTATGTTCACAGGGACCCAACACGCCGTGTGAACATACCCTAATAGTTTCTACCACTCAACACCTATACAGTTGTAGACCCCGCTCACATGGAGGAATACATGAAGGTTCTGCACTGGAACCGGTGTCCCATTAAATTTAATGGGAATATGTGCCAAAAGTACCTCCAGGGAGCTGCTATAATTTAGTTCCGTCTAAGGGCCCGTTCACATTGCACTATGTTATACGTCTGAGGTATCCTTTGGGGTACTGTGAAAAAAGGTACCCCGACAGGTACTGCACCGTAGTTGCTACAGCCCTATAATAATCAATAGAGCAAATGTTGTAGACTACGCTTTTGAGTTCTGCAGGGAAAATTGTATAATGCAGGGGAGTAAAGTGCACATAGGACTACATTTGCTCACTGTAGGGCCGTGGCAGCTATGTCACGATATCCGTTGGGGTACCTGTTTTCATAGTACCTCAGGGGTTACCGTGGACATAGTCTATAACGCCGTGTGGCCACTAAGCTTTTCATAGACTAGATTTTATACATGGCTCTGGTAAAGCATGTATTTTCTCCTATTTCTTGTTCCCCGACTGAAAAATGTCATATTGAGCATAATAAGAGGACAACGGCAGAAAAATAAAGTTGTTCTTTTCCATTGCAGTAGCTGTGTCAAGACAAATGTGGTGCTACAGGGCACCCCATCACATCACTGATTGTCTATATCCGTGGTCTGCAAAGTGCGCCTCTCCAGCTGTTGGGAAACTGCAACTTCCATAATGCCCATTGATATAGATTATAGAAATGCATGATGGGAGTTGTAGTTTCCCAGCAGCTGAAGAGCCACACTTTGCAGACCACTGGTCTATATAACAGTCGTGTTCCATCTGCTATACCAATATGCATAAAGACTCGGATCAGCCTAATTGGACGATTCCTATTACTGCTTGGTGTGAATTGTTTAGTTAACTTCTACTCGGGCATTGCAGGTAATGCCATTAAAAACTGCAGTAGACACCATTTGTTATTTGCTTTTGTTCTTTAGCTGCTTTTTGTTAAAGAATAGGTGCAGATGCAAGAGGCAATATTTAACGGTTTCAACCCTATTATTCATTATGTAGTAGGGTTGAAACAAGTCATATGTCTATCATGTGCAACCAGGGTATGGGGCAGGTCCTAGGTAATGGGTAAGTTTTAGAACTTTGTTCTCCCTTACTGATATATATGAAGGTAAACCAACCTCATAAGGCAATGTTCACACAGAGGATTTCAACATGGAATTTGATACATATCTGGCATCAGATTTCATGACAAAATCTGCTTTTAAAAAAGGTAGTCCCACTAATTTGAATGGGCAGCAAGCCCTAATTCACACTGTGAACTACAGCGCTGTCGCTGATATATATATATATATATATATATATATATATATATATATATAATATAAATATATATATATATATATATATATATATATATAATTTTACACCTCAGAATTCAAATCTGTGGTACAAGCAGATAAGTGTGCATATCTATTCTTTGAGGATTCTGCCCTGATTCCACATCTAGCAGCCATAATGCAGATCAGCCATAGTGAAATGGAGCTAAACTGCATCCAGATTAGCTGTACACACTACCTCTGCAAAGTTAAAATCCGCAGCAGAGCTATTAAGGTATCCCCTCAGATTCCGCTTCGTATTTTTCCTCTTGGAAAAACAGCAACATGTGAACATACCCTAAGGTGTGAACTCATCTGCCCTAAAAAGGAATAAAGCAATCTTTATTAGGGCTTAGTAACTTGTGTACATGTTTCAAAGTAGACTGTGCTGCCATTCTGTGTTTTTAGTCAATATAACGTTGTGTCTTTTTGAAATACTAACACCATTTCTTCAGATCACATTGATCTCATTCATAACATTCTTTTTACAACCTAATCCACAGGATCTCCACATTCAGGAAGTTGTCCGTATTGTGTGCTAGTGTGTCTTGGTCTGCATGGTTTGTCTTCAGAAGGCAATCTAGGTGAAACGGTGCTGGGTATAAATGGCGGACGTCTCTATGGCCTACCAGATGAGGAGTAAAGAATGCTCCTTATTGCACCTTCCAATCTTAAAAGGTTTTCTGTAAAGTGGAATCCTTTCCTTTCTCTCTTTCCCAGGCAACTGAAGAAGTATCTAAAAACCTGGTGGCTATGAAGGAGATCCTCTATGGAACAAATGAGAAGGAACCTCAGACTGAAGCCGTTGCTCAGCTAGCTCAGGAACTGTACAACAGCGGTCTCCTTGGAACTTTAGTGGCCGATCTGCAGCTCATAGACTTTGAGGTACCAGTCAATATTAATTAAGTTTAATTCATACATCAAAATCCTAAAACAGTTTTGGCAAATGGTAATTTATTTTAAATTTGAGAGTTTTACTCATGCGTTGTAGGACAACCTTATGCCTCGCTGACATAGGAGAGGTGCTAATTGTTCATACTGCACCTAAAGGCTTTAGATTTTGCTTGGACAAAGCTCACAGTGTATTCTTTTTAGGGCAAGAAGGATGTGGCTCAGATCTTCAACAATATACTACGAAGGCAGATTGGAACACGAACCCCAACAGTGGAATATATATGCACCCAGCAGAATATTCTCTTCATGTTGTTGAAAGGGTATGACCTATGCAACTAATGTGAACATAAACTGCATATAACTGAATATAATGTATCGGAGCAGACAAGAAGCTGTTTGGTATTCTGGTCAGTGACGTACATGACAGTGAATAAAAGGGGAGATGGGGTAATGAAAAACTGTTTTATGTATGTAATAGATCTGTGGGAATAGGCAGTGCGGGCTGGGTTTACTTGGGAGAGCATGGGATGGAAGTGTTCAAAAAGAATTCAGGGCTGGTTACTTGCAATGTGTGCATTCTCATCTCTGTTTTCATCATTTCTTTTCTCATTCATAGGTATGAGTCCCCTGAAATTGCATTGAATTGTGGAATAATGCTGCGAGAGTGTATTAGACATGAGCCACTTGCCAAGATTATTTTGTGGTCCGAGCAGTTTTATGACTTCTTCCGATATGTAGAGATGTCAACATTTGATATTGCTTCTGATGCCTTTGCTACATTTAAGGTATGCTTTCTTTATTGGTATTACTTGAAGGGGTTCTCCACTTTGGACAATGCCTATGTGTTAGAGATATTTAGAAACATAAATAAAAGAAAGGAGAAACCACAGCGCTCCCCTGTGTGGTCAAGTTGGTATATCGGTATAATACTTATATATTCTTATAGGGGCCTCAGTGCTTACAGGGGTTTTTCACACCATGCACTTTGTATGTCAAAAGGATATGCCATCAGAGTTCGATAGGTTCAGCGGTGCTCGGAACGCCCATAGAACAGAATGGAGAGTCATGCACAAGCCTAGCTGGCTTTCCACTCGTAGTTAAGACTTTTGGGGTCCCGTGTCCGAGAGAGGTGGGACCCATAGGTCATCACAGTGCATGGAAGAACATTCCTTTTAATGGTTATATTGTCACAGCGCCATACATTCTGTAGTGGCAGAGCCCGGTATTGCAGCTTTCTGTAGCTTGGAGCTATTCAAGAGTAAGGGTATGTTCGCACTGTGTTTTTGGATGCATTTGGCTGCAGCAGAATCGCACCCTATAGTTTTAAATAGGGTGTCTGCTGCGTCTTTCGGATCAAGAGTTGACACGTCAATTCTTTGAACGCATCGAAAGATGCCAGTAAACAAAATGCATCAGTGATCACTCGTCTGAACGCCAATGCGTGTTTTATATTGAAAGCAATGTAAAACACACGGTTTGCTAGATGCATGGTTGGGCCTGAAAGACTGATCCAAACACGCATCTAATAACGTATGTTCAAACATACTCAACACGCTGTGAGAACATACCCTGATGGGCTTAGCTTCTAGTACTAGGCACAGCCACTGCCAAATGAATGATGGTGTGCTTGGTAAACAAAGGAGGAGACTGAGTGCTGTCAGACCGCACCTACCTGATGTGATGCCTTATATTATAGATACCGTCTTGGAAAATCACTTAAAGGGGTTTTGCCACAATCTCATTTCATACCTCCTGCATCCTGCTCTTCGCTCTGG
>JAODAL010043173.1:0-34111 GCA_025379985.1 Phyllomedusa bahiana | reverse complement strand
CACTTGTGTTAATTTTGTTGGCTTAAACTTTAAAACCTTTGCAAATAGTCAGTTTGCATCTTTAGCACATCTATCATAGTTTTAAGATTAGATTTGGTTATGAATCGAAATCTCAGGAATACAACAACGTAAGTATAACATTGTCCGTTTCCTAGATTCTAAAGCTAGTAAAGCATCATTACGTGTTTGCAGTTCAGTGATCTGTTTGCCATCCATGTAATTTGTAAAACATATTGAGATAATTTGTAGAAGTCAAAATTATTTTGTGAAATGGTCAAGCATGAAGAAATTCTCTGATAATCTGCCAGCTAAAATTGTGTTTGTGTGAAATATTCTACAAATAAAATCTTAAAAATATGTGAAACAAATCCATACAGTGGCCTCAATAAAAAAGGCATTTTGTTGGCCAGGAAAACACATAAAGGTGCCTTTTGCCTTTTCAATCTTGAAAAAGCTCACCTCTTCCTGTTAAACATGATTTTTCAGTTGTTTGTTTGACAGACGTGTATATGTAACTAAGGCTAGGTCTACACAGCATTGGACAGAAAACTCACTGAAAACCAAATCCTAAAAACATTCATAAAACTGAGTTTTTTGTCCACTGCCTGTCAAAAGCTGCTGAAAAAGTCTGTTATTGGCGTGTTTTGCATCTTTTGAGGGTTTTTGGCACTTTTTTTACGCACATATTTTTTGTAGAAATGTATTCATTATAATTGCTATGGGTTTCTTCAAAAAACGCGTCAAAAAAGTGCCAAAATTGTCCAATAGTAAATTTTCTGCCCTGCTCAGTCATTTTTTGCAACATGTTTCAAAAAAACGACCAGCAATTAAAACGAGCAGAAAAAAACATTTTGTGGAAACAACAGAACATTTTTACTGTAAAAGTCCATGGGACTTCTTTTCAGTCATTTTTTATAAAATGAAAAACTCTGAAAAAACTGACATTTTTGTGTGCTGTGGAGACAGCTTATCATGTTTGTATATGAAGTATATACTGTGCTATTGACAACTGATATTCTATCTTTTTTACCCATAATATTTTGGAAATATAAGATTTTTCTGGTATCTTATGGGTAAATGCTACACAGCATGAAAACAAAACATTGTTTTAAGGAGTAGTGCATAGTACGTAATTAAATGACACACTATTCTAAAATTAGATAATAACTATGGGGATCTCGTTTTTAAGGTCTTATTTCCAATGTTCAATCAAACTGCTTTGCTCTTTTTTATTTAGAAAATGTATACTTTCTAATTTTCATTTATCTTTTTAAAATGCAAACTAAATTTTGTCGGCTCTCCGCTTACTTTCCTTGAACATTGACATTATTTGTATATAACTGCATGCATTTATTTGCATATGTCTAATGCTTTGTGCTGTTGAGCTAATTGGGTAAGACTTTCTATCCATGATGGGCTGGCTGTTTAAATGTGAACTCTGTGTTTGTTATTTGTATGGACCTGAGACAGTGTTTAATTAAACAAATTTGTAATTCTTTTTGCAATAAACCATTCTTTAGAAGAAACCAGTTGGTTTTATTTATGCATTTTCTGGAATCTAGAAATTATTTCCTAGTCATTCCCTATGTATTGGTACACAAACGAAATTAGACATTTTTAAAAACATCATAAATAGGTCCGATGACCAAAATATGCTGTACTTTATGGGAATAAACACCTTAGAAACAGGAGGAAAATTATATGGTTAAATAAAACTGCAAGGGATGTGAAATGTGAAAAAAAAGTCTTTAAACTACTAAAACAGGGTCTCAAAAGTATAAGGTTGGGGGTTACCTAGGTCATAGTAGCCATAGGATAGAAAGTTTCATTTATCTTACATTAAAATCTTTAGTAAAGTTACTACAAAACTTCAGGAAGGCAAATTTTCATCAGCTAAGAGATTACCTAAGAGAGTAGCATAAGTGGGGCAAAGTCCTAAAACATAAAAGTACACTTAGTAAATGGGACATTTTTAAAGCATTCTTCAAAGATACTGTGAAAAATATAATATATAAAATATAATATGGGAATAAATGCCTTAGATGCAGGAGAGAATCGATGTGGTTAAATAATTGTGAAATGGTGATTAAGGAAAGCAATAATCATATTAAAATAGGAAGGTAGTGAAAAAGGAATTGTGTCAAAGACAAAGAAATTCAACAAAGATTAAACAGAAAGAATCATAGTGGAGAAATAAAAAATAAACCAAAATATTCTTTAGGCTGAGTTTGGACCCATTTGGGACCTCTGCTACAGTTATAGGTCGAGATACAAGACACAGGTAAATGGATGGATCCTGCCATGGATCCATAGGGAACAACAGTGCAAACATAGCCACTTGTAGACTATGTTTGCTTTGCTTTCCTAACATGAACACTTTCTATGCTGAACAAACTTTAATTACATTAATAGTAAGAAACCTTAGTACTGAAGGTGTAGCTCCCTCAGAAATAATCTGAATGTAATTGTGGAGGAGAATAAGGAAAAGGTAAGCCTATTCAGTACATTCTTTACTGTATTCACACAGGAAAACCCAATAACTGATGACATAATTGACAATAACGTTCTCCATTAAAATGTCACCTGCTCAACCCAGCAAGAAGTGCAGTTCTGCCTTAAAAGCATGAAAATAAACAAATAGAGGGTGGTTCTTAAATGCACTAAAGAGGTCAGCATTGGACCCTAGTCTTTTTCATTTGTTTATTATTGTGTCAGGCTTATAAAGAAGAATTTCCATGTTTACATTTGATTAAAAATTAGACTGAAAAGACTTAAAAATTTCATATTAACGAGTACTTTAATAAAAGAGGCATAGATACCTAAGACAGGAACTTAGGGGGGACATGTATGAAAACTGTCTTGGTCTAAGAATTTCTTTGTTGCCCATAGCAACCAATCAGAGCGCCCCTTTCATTTTTTCAGAGCACTATATGAAATGAAACTGGTGCTCTGATTGGGATCTATGGGCAACAAGGACAGTCTTAGACCAAGACAGTTTTCATACATAGTTTTGCATCTATACAAATCACTTGTCAGGCTACACATAAAATATAGTAGACTATTTTGCTCACTTGTGTATAAGAAGTAAACTGATGAACTTTGCAGAGGAAGTATCAGAATAAGTAGATTGTACAGTAGTACCAGTTTGAGTTGTTAAACTTTGGGTTATTCCATATGGAAAAATCGTAGCTTAGAGGAAATCTAATTACAGAATACATGTAGATAAAGAAAAACACAAAAAGGAGGGGGCGCACAATAGTGAAGTAGGTATGGAACAAGTATCGCAAGTATTAGAAAGATTAAGGTATGCTCACCTAATTTGGTTGTGCAAATGGACAGAGGCACAACACTTGTTAGAATTTAGGAAGCTCACGTCCGAGCTAAGGAGGCGTCAGCCGGCGTCGATTTGAACCCTGCACCTCAATGAGCTTGCGGGTAGAAGTAGACAAGCTAATAGAAAAACATTTATCCACGGCACATGCAACCAAAAAGTAGTGGAATAGCTCCAAGATAAGTGTTAAAGGAGTTGTCTCCCCACAGGGTTTCAAAGAATGCATGAAAGAAATTCTCTGTCACTTCCTGGTTCATACTAATTTGCATAAGCTCCGTGCTTGTACAGCTACGTTGTGCTTTCAGATGCTAATTAGATTAGATTAGTTTCTCAAACTACTGGAAGGACTTCTTATCTGATCCCCAAAACAAAAGCCCTAATTACAGAGCTGTTTACTTGAGATAAATCAAGCTTTTTACTGTCTGGCAGCACAGGACACTGACTGACACTGCTGACCTGTGTGATGACTCACTCTCTGTTATCTCATTGAACAAACAGCCCCAGGAGATTTGTTTACAGGTCAGTTACTGAGGGAACTGAAATAGCCACTGAGGTAATAAATTCACTTGTATCTCTTTTAGGGAAAACAGAGGAACAATGCTAAATATATTGGAAAATGTCTTATTTTGTGTTCCTACAATTTGAAAGCTATTCTTTGTAGCGAGACAACCCCTTTAAACTCTATTCTAAAAGAGGCAGATGATATGACACCCTCGCATATCTAAAAATAACAACACTTTAAAATCTTACGCGTTTCGCACTAGAACCGGCGCTTCCTCAGAGATCTCTGAGGAAGCGCCGATTCTAGTGCGAAACGCGTAAGATTTTAAAGTGTTTAACAGCAACTCTGATAAACCACCCCTTTTACCCTCAACAGCAATAAGGGATATGTGTGCAGACAGACTATTGCACACCTTATATAACCACCAAGCTAGCTCACAGCACTTGGCTTCCTTCATGAGCAACGTCAAAAGTATTAAAGGCAATCTGTCGCCATTTTTTTATACAGGACACTGGTCCAAATTATTTTCTTCTTAGCCATTTTTATTTGCTGATCTCAATTTGCCTGGATATGATTGTGGAGACAGCTTTCTTGCCTGCACTGCTTTTATCAGCATTTAGAGAGATGCTTTACAGCAGCTTCATGCACATAGGAGCCTGTGAACTGGATCAGTCCTATTGATTCTATAGGAGAGTTTTCTAATCATGCTCTATGACCTGGGAAGAAGTTAGTATGCAGGGAGGGGGAGAGGTTGAACTATGACTATCTCCTGTTGTGACTGGTGGATCCTGTGTTTTCTATACACGTTGGTGTCATCTTTCAGACTAACCCTGCTTGTGCTGATAATGAGCAGGCTACTGAAAATCTTTCTCTACAGAACTACAGAAGTGTCAGACTATTGTTAGGCCTAGTGGCCAAAGTGAAAACTGCAGGACTTAAAGGGGTTTGTCGCTTCAAGGATTGCTTTTTATGTTAAAGATCTTGCAAAAATAAGTCACTTTGCTTTATGTGTCAATTAACAGTGTCCTACCTATTCTGAGATATCCCCTCTTGTATGGGCTGCATCAGCTTCTCAGCTCGCTATAGCTACAGACCTGCTTGATCTATCCTGATAGGCTGCCAGCGCTTGTTGCTATAGCTGCAGACCTGGCTTCTCTTGCAGCCTCGTGGAAGCCAGTAAACACGCCCCTGAATTCGAAGTGAAACCAAGAAAACAGGACTGAGGTAAGAGGAATCAATGTAGTGAGACAACCCCTTTTTATAATTATTTAAAAACATTGAAAGTGATTTGGAAAATTGAAAAAAAATAACCAAAAATTCTTTAAAAAATTGTTTAACATAAAAACATGGTTTAAACAATATGTAATTTTTTTATGACACATTCCCTTTAAGTGGTCATAATAATATGGCTTGACTATGTATAAAGGACCCTATCTGGACTTTCAGACAGGAAGGGGTTAACTTACAAAGCAGACACTTTGAATTTCTTTGTTAGGAAGCTAATGAAAAGAACACATGGAAAAATATACACATATTACCATTAAACAGTGACATGACTTGAATTTATCATTTCAATTATGTATAATTTTCAGGAAGATGTACTATTTGTTTTCATATATATCTAATTACTTACAAGAAACATATTTCTCTTTGTTCTAGCAGGTGTGCTGCATACAGCTAAACACTGATTGACAGCAGAGGAGCAGGAAAGCTGGGATTCCTCGTCCCGGGTTATTTAATTCAGTGCTGACATTTGTTTTCCATTGATATGTTGTTTTCAAGCTTTTCCTTGTATTGAGTCATTTTCCATATGCAGAAGCATTATTTCTGTTTACACACAGTAATGTTGTTAAGGGGACTTTTGAGGTTTGATATTTTTCTTCCTGGATTCATTAGAGATGAAATAACATTCTGTTCTGCATCATAAGAGCTAGAAATAAAAAAAATCCCTTTGGTTTCTTGGTTAGATTATAACGTGCACCTGTTTGCTTACAGACTCATTGTGAATTTATCATATATTGTTAATCTTGCTGTTATGGCGCACTTCGGCACGTAATTACGGACTGAATTACATCCCGGAATAAGCCGTGTGAACATGGCCTTAATTGCCCGTAGTCAGTGTCCTCCAGCACTCGTCTAGTTAACTTATTTCCTTGCAAGTTTTTTTGATTGACAGCCTTGTATTCCAACCTGGTCTTTTGTTGCTTCTATCTATCACCACTGTTCTTTGTTCTCTGGTCTGTAAAACAAAAAAGAAGAAAAAATGGTCGCTCCTAGCATAGATCGTCTGGAATAAAAGTTTATCCGTTAGTCAGTATCCCACTAACCTGATTATGTTGCGCAATGCTGGAGTTGCTACTCTCCCTAAGTTTATAGATAGGTCAGTCACAGCAGCCCCCTCGCTTCCTTGGCGCCAAGCGTTGCCGAGTGGTAGGATGATATCTATGATATATTACAAAATCACAACTAATATATGGTGTGATAGAGGGGAATAAAAGAGGGAATTATGGCACTAGACTGATAAAGTATAAGATACAGTTGATTAGTACATTAAAACAGGACTGCGCGTTTCTCGCTTCATAGCGTTTCATCAGGTCCATATAGAGAAGTGAAGCTAAAACAAAGGTTTAAATCCTGTTTGTTGCACTCAGCTAGTTGATGCTAATTGAGTGCACTTGTGTATCAGCTGTGTGTCAAGGTGCAACGATCTGAAATACAAGTATTTAAACAGACACAAAGAGAGTCTAAGCAAAGATACACAAAAGACACTGTTCCCACCTGTCAGTGGCCAAGAAGGTAATACAGGGTTTCTATTGTAACAATGGAAATATCAGCACCTGATTGCGCAGTGAATGAAGCTGAGATCCTAGAGACTAATAAATGTGTGGTTAGATGTTGCTGAAAATGAAGATTAGCAGCTGAGGCTCTGCCTGGGCAGAACAGGGATCACTGACTGGGTTGTGTTAGGCTATGTTCACACGGCTTATTTTGGGATGGATTTCGTTCCGTATTTCGCGTCGTACTGCGCAAAATGCAGCTGAAATCCATCCCAGTCATTACGGTAATCCACAGTTCTCATAGAGAACTATGGATTCCGTCTCCTCTCCCCGCTCGCCGTATTGGACATTTCAATTAGCCTGGCGGGATACGCGACATGGATAATGAATGTCTATGGGGCCGGCGAGGTAATGTCCCCCCCACCCCGCCCCCGCTGCACGGCACGCGGCGTAATTGTGGGCGAAATCCATCCCCGCAATTATGCCGTGGATGAGCCGTGTGAACATAGCCTTAGGGGTTATTTCTAGTATATAATAATCAAAATGAAAAAAGCTGGGTTTTGATAGTTTTTATGGTCTTATGAGGGTGAAATGAGTGAGGAGATGAAAAGCAAATATTGGTAGAAAACTATAGTATGCATAGTCCTGTTTTATTTTTAACTAATAAATGTATATTTAATTTATTCAGTCTAGTGCCTTTAATTCCTCTTTTTGTTTTTCATGGTCTGTTATAAAAGGGTTCTTTTTTCTTGCTGCTATAAACCTGGTTCCCTTTTGTTCCTATAAGCTAGCCTGTTATATTTCTTGCTTTACCTGTTACCTGACCTTGGCTTTAATCTCCCTTTTACTCTACTATTCCTCTGCATAGGTGATTCTGTACTGCTTCTCCCAACTGTTGCTGACCTGGCTAGTTTGACCTTCCATTATTGTGGTTAGTGTTTGTTTTGTCTGCGTCTCGTGTATTCACCTGCTTAGTGTATCTCGCAGTCTTCAGTTTGGGCTGACCTGTTAAGGTGTCAGGCAGCCCCAAAATCTGTATGATGTTAACAGGAAAAGAAAAGCCGATACAGGAGCCACCTGTGTTTTACATTTCCCCCAATGGTAATAAGAAAATGTTACTGTATCTGCTCCCCTGGTGTAGTTGGATGAAGGGCAAACTTCCATTAGGCGATATCCCGGGGTGTACCAATAAGGAGACGGGCGGTTTCCCACGCCTGGCCTTTCCCAAAGGGGGGATTTCGGGGGGAAAAATGGTAAAATAAAGAAAAAACCCCCCGATAGTTGGCCAAAAAAAAAAAGCCAACAACTATGCATTTCCCAAAAATAGCGCAGAGAGCAATTTAAAAGGGAAAAAGGTAAAAAATACCATTTTTTATTGGTGAAAAATTTTAAACGCCGTTACGTGCAAAATTACCTTCCTTAGAAAAAGAAAAAACCCGATGCTATTTAAACCCGCCCCCCTGCTGTTTTCTGAAGTCTGGGGAAAGTTTAATTTTGCCGTAACGCGAAATTCGACAAGAATACGGTTTTTTTTCCTTTTTTTTCTTATAAAATTGGGGGTCTCTGCCTATTTTGGAACCGCATTTTGGCTTTTTTTAGTGGGCCAGCTATCGGGTTTTTATTTGTTTTACCAGGCCCCCCCCAAAAAAGCAGAGACAGGGGGGGGAACGCGTCAGGGCCCAAATTCGTCGGTGCTACTCAGTCCCCCCTGACCGTTTCCTCACAAGAGGTTTGCGCTCCATTCACTCACTAAGCAAAGCAAGCCTCTGTGAAGAGTGAAGTGTAGAAAAGTGGATCCCGGATGTGCAAAAACACAGCCTGGGCAAGGGGTAAATATGCATTTTTATTAAACAATAAAATAAAAAAATAAAAAACCTGGAAAAACTCTTTAACAGATACAGCAGCTGTTATGAGGCCCAGAGGTTTAGAGGACCTACTAAGGTTCTAAAATTTGTAGCATATTAGTAGGGAATAAGTAACTTAGTAAGCCATATTTATTCTTATGATGACCTTACCTGTAGAACATCTGTATTAGTTGGGATAAATTATTTTAAAAACTATTAGATTTTGCATTAAAACCCCACGGGGGATTGGAATGAACATGAAACTGTTCACTAGCAAACTGTAGGTGGGGGCTTGAGTGTTTCTATAATGTTGCCAGGAGCAATACAAAAAAATTAGGCTTGCAGACCTAATATAGATAATACAAACTTTCATTTCATATATGGCTAGAAACAGACAAAACAAACTAATTGGCCATCATGTGGAATATTCCACTAATGGTTTTGGACTGAGCTTGCAATATATAAAAGCTATCTACAGAGTGTGTAAACTCACCTTAGAACTTGTATCAAGGGTGTATTTTGAACAGACGGCAAAGTGTTTAAAATCAGCAACTTATTTCTTTTTTATGTAAAATATACAACATATGTTACTTATTTTTCTTACAAATATAAAAGTGGATTTTAACAGTTGCAGGAAAAAATTTGATCAAGGACACACTTTAAATTTTTGGATATTAAAAACTTTTTGTATGCATGTTTGCTTAAAAAATGTATTTGTAAATAATACAAGTATGTTCACAAGGTTTATCTACAGCTTAATTTACAATAATGTAAAAGCAATTGCATGGAAAGTATCTGTATAATATTATAAATAGAGATGGGCGAATTTCCGAAAATTTTAGTTTTCATATTTTCTATTTTAAGGCTAAAAAAAAAGACAGTCATCCATCGTTCAGCCCCCTTGTGCAAGGTGTTGATCCAGAGGAAGGCAAAAAACCCACAATAAGGGAGAAGCCAATTTCCCCAATTTTAGGAAAAATTCCTTCCGACCCAATCGGGAATCGAAAAACCCGGGTCAAAGACCCCTCTCCTGAAAACCTAGTACTAAATTGTTATATTTTTTACGTGAAATGCATCCAAAAACCCTTTTTGAACCCGGGTTTTTGAATTCACCATGACAAGTCCCCCTGGAGAGAATTCCATGTCTCACTGCTCTTACATAAAGAATCCCCTTTTTATGTTTATGTAGAAACTTTCGTTCCCCCAAGACGTACAGGATTCCCCTTTTGTTCTAGATACAGCCCTGTTATAATAAATCTTGGGGGGAGATCTCTATATTGACCCTTTTATGATTTAAAAATATTTAAAAAAGTCCCCCCAATCCCTTTTTTCTTAAATAAATAACCCCAATTTGCCAAACTTTTGTGTACTGTGTCCACCCGTACTTTTATTTTTTTGTTGCCCCCCTTTGTACCTTTCAAGCTCTACAAAAGTCTTTTTCCCGTGCATGGTGCCCAAAAGTGTACACAATATTCCATTGGGGGTTAACCAGTGACTTGCATAATGGGGAATAATTTTCATCATGTGCATTACCCCCCTTTTAATGCCCCCAGTCCTATTTTGCTTTGGTGCTGCTGCCCTGACACGGGTGTACAATTAAGTTTACTGTCCACCGGTTTTCCCAAAAATCTTTCCCCATGTCCTTTTCCAGTGTTTTTTCCATTTAAAACATGTAATCATGTAATGGATTTCTCTTCCCTGTGCATAAACCTTGTATTTATAGTTTAAAACTCATCTGCCATTTCCTGCCCGGGCCCTCCCTTATCCAACCCCTTTGTAAAAAAAATTTTTTACCCTTATTGTTTGATACTTTGCAGATTTTCTCGGCAAAAAATAACTTCTTTCCCAAAATTTAAATTGGAGGAATCAGATAAAAACGCTTTTTCCAGGCTGCACAGAGCTCAGGGTGTTTGAACATTGTCCCATGTTTAAAATATGCGAGGGAGTTTGGTTTGGTTTTTTTTCATTTGTGTTTTGTATGACAGAATATGCCCGGTTTAGAATCGCTTCACTATTAAAAATTCCCGGGCATTAAGAGGGAAAATGACCAAAAAAAAAGGGGGAAGTAGCCTGAAAGTCATGCGAGCGCAGCGGGGGAAAAAAACAACGGGGGTAGTGGAAATCAGTGACAGAGGGGGGGTGAGGCGACAGCCAAGCAGCATGAGGTAAAGGAGTGGCCAATGACTTTGGGAGGGGGAAAAAAAACGGGAGTGGGCCCAGAGGGGAACAATACCAGGTCTAGGTCACGGCAGCACCATAGCGCGCTGAGGAGACGGGGGACAATGACACAGTTGTAGGCACGACAGCACAGAGGACGGGCGGGGCACAATGACACAGGGTAGGTCAGGGCAGCCCACAGACAGCATGGGTCAACAGGGGCACAATGCAAGTGTGTAGGTCCGACAGCAGCAGCATGGGGGTCAGGCGTGGAAAATGACATTCTGGGGGTGGCAAAAACCGGATACCCCAATGGGGAAAAATGCACATTTTTGGGGGGGGAGTAGGGAGCAGCCACGCAGACTGAGGTAAGGAGTGGCAAAATGAAAAGTGGTGGTCATGGCAGCAGCCACAGCAGCAGATGAGGTCAGACAGTGGCAAAATTCACAGTGTGTATCACGGCGGGCCATGAGGTAGGCGGGACAATGACATTTGGAGGGGGAAAAAAAACAGGGTGGGCCCACATAGTGGGAAAATGACACATGTGGAGGTCACGGCAGCACCCACGCAGCAGCATGGGGTAGACAGGGGCACAATGACACAGTGTGGGGGGTCACGGCAGCGCAGCATGAGGTAGCAGGGGCCAATGACACGTGTTGGGTAAGCAGCACCCACAGCAGCAGCATAAAGGTCAACAGTGGCACAATGAACAGTTTTAGGTCCGGCAGCATCCACAGCAGCAGCATAGGTCAGCAGGGGGAAAATGACACAGTGGGGAGGGGGGTGGCAATCCAGTCCCTGGAAAGATGGTTGTTGGCAGATGGAGAAAACTTCACAAAAGTGTGGCATCAGGTGGGGGGCGGCATCAAATGTGGGAGGCGGTATTTTGAACCCAGACTCATTCCTCCCAAGTTTGGGTGGGGGTCATGGCTGATGTAGTCTGCCCAAGGGATTTGTGTGTGGAAATCCCGCCCATCCACGCCTGATTCATCTTGCAAAGGTCAGTCGTTCCCCATTTCCCTGGAAAAGGGGTTTCCCCCGGGCTAACATGGCCCCCGCCCCACTGAACACCCGCTTGATGCCCACTACTGGGAGGAGGACAGCTTCTCCCCTGCAAACTCAGCAAGTTGCAGCCAGCACATCCAGTTTTGGGGCCCCAGTAGTATAGCGGAATATTTCTTAAACTGGGGTGGCAAGAGTGTGTCCAAGTAGGCCCACCATTGTTGGTTCAGGGACTCTGGCTCAGGTTCCTGCTGCTGCTGCTGCGCAACTACCCTCCTCTCTAGGGGGTGGTGAAGGAAGTGCTATTTCAGTTGGACTCCAGACTTAGGTCTATTTCGCTGGATGGAGCTGGTACTGCTTCGTACACACCCCCACTTCCCTAGACAGCCCCGGCGTAGTACGTGAGTGCTGAGGAAAACCGGTCAAGATGAAGAGCGAGGGGTCGATGCTGCAACATTAGCTGAGCGGGCAAACTGTTTACGGAGTTATACCCTATTTAGATTTGGTTAGTCCCTCCCTCCTCAATAGTGGGCTAAACGGTACCATTTGGATTCTTGGTGCGTAGGGTCAAATAGGGTGGGTGGATCTTTCCAGAAGTCATAATCCTTCTGCCAGCCGCATGTCGGGACTATTCTCGGTTTGGCACTAGTCTCAGGCATATGAAGCATGCTGCGGGCCAATTGCACAAGTAGGACTCAGAGGGGCTCACTGCACTCAATTACCACTGTTTTACTGCCCGGTGTTTGGGGGGGTATCTGCTCGGTTTCCTCATTCTCCATCCACCTCTCAAAGGGATGCTCTGGTCATCCTCTCTTTTGTTCACCTGGTAGAGAAGGTCACTCTCAATTTCAAGACAATGCTTCTGTCCACTACTGCCTCCTCTACCTCTCACATTTCAGTCTCCATCGGACGTCAATGTGGCGCCACGAGATGTAGTGTTCGCCCACGTCTCCGTCCCTGCCCAGACAGATTTTCTAAGCACTCTCGTTCTCAGGAACATGAAGTAGCAGTGGAATTGACGTTATTCATCCGTAGTCTGGCGACTGACTCAAATTACATCGCATCCTCGAAAGGCTTCAACGAAAACGGGGGCAGTGTGTCACGCATCGAGTTAACCTGCGCGATCTGGGCTGGACATCGAAAGTTTTGTTACATAATGGGGAGTATTCTGTATCTGCTAGGATCCATCTAAAAAATCGTTAATGGCCTTTATTCATGTTGTCGTATACTGCTCGGTCCAACTTGTAGCAGGATGGAATTCCCAAGGTGTGGGAAAATCGCATATCAGAGTGTTTGGGGGGGAGACGCTTTGCCGCTTGCAACTCAAGGAGGGTGAGATTCCTGGCTTTGTTCGAATGGATAAAGTGCATGCACGCGTGTTTCTGGCCATTTTTTAGAATCTGCTAAAGATCGGTGGAATGGAAAGACTTCACGGAACTTTCTACAATCAGATTGAAAACACGTGCTCCCATGCAGGGGCAATAGGACCATCCCTCCTGGTGCTGGCACGGACGCACCATGTTTCCTCCAAGTGTTTCCGCCCATGGTTCCGATTTGCAGTTGGCCGGGAGAAAGCCACACATCGATTTATTGCACTGCATGACTGCGGAGCTGTTCCTCCTGTGTGACTTCTTTTCGCGAGGCCAGCAGGTGGTAGAACTGCGTGACACCGCTGTGCTACACTATTGTTGGTATGATGGTGCAGTACTTGTGGAGCTGCAAGACTGGTGGTGGTGGTGGAGGAGGTAGGAGGCGGAATTTGGGCAAGGAGCAGCAGTTTGAAAACGTGGCGTTGGTACAGTGGCATCTACCGTCTCCAAGTTGTTGGTGTGCCTGGGGCGGAAGCAATTCATCCAGTGCGGCAAGTAAAGGGACATTGTTACTATAGGCCTGACCGTAAGTGTTCACGAGCGCCTAGACTTGTCCGCGCTATGGCCTGTTGCACCTTTGGGTGTTAATAAACTGATAAGCTTAAGGACTTGGCCCACTTCTGTTCTACATATTTATGAAGTGCTGGTATGCCTTTTTGGAAAAGAAACTTTCGGCTTGGAATCTCCTATCTCAGCTCGGCACAAAGCCATTAGTTTATTTGAATGTGTGCAGGTGGTCCATTAGGGTAGGGGAGGGATGCAGTTACCATACACTTGGATCAGGAGCCGGTGCACGCTGCGGCAACTTAGGATGGCTTGGACACATACTGTTTGTTCTCTTTGATATCGCCTCGCTGAACGGGACTATGGCGTTGAGTACGCGTGGAAGCACGGGTGCTATCTGGACGGTGAGATGATTATCAAGAGAAACGCTCCTTCTGCAGGAGGTGGTGGAGCCTTGACTGGCTAGCAATGGTCATGCGTGCCACTGGGCGCTTGTGTTTGAATGCGGCACGGCAGGTTTGGACCACCAAATTGAGCAACGTTTTCTCCCAAGGCACACTCGGATAGGGACGTGCATGTGTTGTCGCAGGGCCGTAGGGTTGTAACGATTAGACTCCTAGGACACGCTTCACTTTTGATTACAGATTCTACATATACATATTCGGTCATACGTCGTCGTCTCTATGAAAAGGAACTGCTCTCACGCAAAGTATGGATTTTACAGATACAACATACGACTACCGCATGAGTGACTAAAAACTGCCGCACCGCTGCTTGCTGTCGCCCCTGTGCGCTTACTTTGTTGAAATGTGAATTGCAGGTTTTTTACCAACGTGGCACGCTTGGCTCCGATCTACACTGTGCTATACTGCTGAATACTACCGGCCAAAGACCACTAGCTGGCTCGCGCCACTGTCCCTATGTTGCGATATGACTGCTTCTCTCTCTGACGATGATGAAAAGCTTGTCTACTCAGGTTGCCCAAGTCTAGGGAATGTCGGCTAACAATATTCTTATATTGTGTTCTCATCGTCATGCTTTCTCTATTCAGCCGGTTCTTGGTTCATCTGCAGGCTGACCCCTCAAAATAATGACTTCCCTCTACTTCAACAATCGAAACTTTTGCCGCTACTGCAAGAAGCCGGGGATATTGGGCCGCCATTTCTTGGTGCTAGTAGTGAGACTGCCCTTCTCAAACTTGTCATCCTCGCATAGCTAGTGGCGCTGTGCCCAGACACAGAACCACATAGTAGATTCTGGCTGGTGGGGGAACGGGGGACAGAGGCATGGTCTGAAGGACAGGTGAGGGCGCTGACGTCCGGGCCATGCTATGAAGGGTTGTGTCTGAGCGTTACCACCGACTATTTGGTGTGGTGTTGTCAGATGTTTTCTGGGAGGAAGTGGATGACCTAGTAACCAATACACAGAACCACATTGGGTCTGCTGAAACGTCAGTACGACGGGCCGCTACGATGACAGTGGTCAGTTGTGGCCTAAACGAGTGACCCTGCTGCGGCGTTTCCCTTGCTCGTGCTGCGGGACCTGGGGCCTGTTTTTCCAGGAAATGTTTGTGGGCCACTGCCCACTGGGGGGCAGGTGCAGAGCCTGCAACATTATTGTTGACAAATGATTGTTTCCTAAAATGTACACAGTGTCATCTGTTTGATGAAGATATCTGTATCATGATAAATCAAACATGGTAATTTGACTCTCCAATGCAACGCACACTAAGAAGCTTGGGAAACCTTGGATATAAATTGCGTCACAATGCGCAGGAAACATTTTACTTGTATGTGCCGTTTAAAAAACTCTGTGTGTATTTTACTGAATATAACAGCACAAACAGGCTTAATAAACCTATTGGACTATGAATTATTGGTACAGGAAGTTCTGTTTGTGGCGCGTGAAAAAAAAAGAGTTGTACTTTTATGAGTTTCAACCAGCAGAAATACATGCTTAATTTAACATGGATGTACATAGCGCAAAGAATTGAGAAGCCAGAAAATACTAGTTTCGTAGCGTGTTACAATGCGTGTTTTCTAGTAACACAAGAGAAAAAAATTGTAATTAACCTTCTCGTTTGTGAATTATGCTACAGGAAATTGTATTTTTTGGCGGTGAAAAAAGACGGATTTTGGCAGTCACAACAGCAGCTAGAACAACGCTTAATTACACTGGATGTAAATTGCGCAAAGAGAATTGAGCAGCAGGAAAAATACTAAGCTTTGTAGGCGTGTTAAATTGGTGTTTTTACGCTAACAACAAGAGTTACAAAATTGCTAATTGAATCTTCTGACTTTGAGTGAATTATGCTACAGGATAAAATTGTCCATTATTTGTTTCGGCGGTTTGACAAAGACGCGTTTATTTTTTGTCACACAGCACAAAAAACATATCGCTCAATTATACCCATGGATGTAACATTGTCACAAATGAATTGAGCTGCCGGGAAAATACTAGCTTTGGTGGTGTTACAAATTGGCTGTTTTTCCTAAGTACACAACAAGAGTCGAAAAATTGTAATTAAAACTTGCTTGTGAATTAGGCTACAGGAAGGAATTGTTAATTACTTGCGCTTGAGTGACAAAAATGACGGTCTTTTTTTGTACCACAGCACCTCAAAAAATACGTTTATATGGTTCAACCCTGGATGTAAATTGCGCATAAACAGAATTGAGCAGCCGGAAACTATAAGGCTTTGTAGGTGTTACCAATTTACGTGTTTTCTACGTACAACAAACATGAGAAAAAAAAAATTGAAATTAACTTGTTTGTTGAATTTGTACAGGAAAAATATATTTTTTTGCGGTGAAAAATGACGTGGTTTCTTGGAGTCACTAAAGAGCAGGAAAACAACATTAATTAAACACCCTGGATTAAATTGCGCAAAAGACATTGAGCAGTGGATAACTATAGCCTTGTAGCTGTGTTACAATTGCGATTAGTTATATACACTTACCACAACAATGAGAAAAATTGTAATTAACTTTGCCTTTGTTGAAATATGTACAGGAAAATTTGTCAATTTTTTGTCGGTGAAAAATATGACGGTTATTTTGTACAGAGAAAAAAAAAACGCTCATTTTAACCAACCTGGATAACTTGGTAAATTGCGCAAAGAATTGAGCAAGCGGAACATATATTAGCTTTTAGTAGACGCCTGTTCGAATTGCTGTGTTTTTCTTATGATACCACAACAAAGAGAAAACAATTGTAAATTACTCTTTCGCTTGTGAATTATGTACAGTAGAAAATTTTTTTTTTGGCGGTGAAAAAGACGGTCTATTTTTGTAACACAGTACAAAACAAGCTTAAATTAACCCTGGAAGTACATTGGGCAAAAGACTGAGCGCGGACAACATACTAGTTTGTGGTGTTACAATTCGCGTGTTTTCTAGTACACAACAAAGGCAGAAAAAAATTGTAATTATCCTTCGACATTGTGAATTATGCTACAGGAAAAAATTTTATTTCTTTGCGGTGACAAAGGCGGTTTTCTTGGAAGTACAACAGAAGAGATACAACGATTAACTTTAAACCCATGGATGTAAATTGCGCAAAGAAGTTGAGCAGCAGTGAAACTATAGCCTTTTGTAGCGTGTTACAATTCGCGTGTTTCTTACGCTACACAACAAGGAGGAAAAAAATTGTTAATTAACCTTTCGGCTTGTGAATTATGCTACAGGCGACAAAATTTTACTTTTTTGGCGAATGAAAAGACGGTTTTCTTGAGTCACAACAGCAGCAGATACACGTTCATTAAAACCCTTGGATGTATAATTGCGCAAAGAATGTTGGGGCTGAGCAGGTATTACTAGCTTTGTTAGAGTGTTACAATTGCGTGTTTTCTATTGCTACATCAACAAATTTGAAAAATATTGTAATTTAAACTTTCGTTTGTGCAATTATGTACGGAAAATTGTATTTATTTGCGGTGAAAAAGACGGTTTCTTGGATGGTACACAATCAGCAGCAGCAAACAACGCTTAATTAACCCTTGGATCGTTAAATTGCGCAAAAGAATCAATGAGGCAGCATAAATTGGAAGTGGTTTTTGTATTATAAAAAGCTCTTTCTTTCAAATGAATACTCAGGGAAATGGCTTAGATTGACCCTTGGATACTTCAATGTGCTAGTGAGCTTGCTAGCATTAAACATGGATATGCATGGATTGATCCAATCACCAAAAGAAGATTCAGAAGATTGAAATTAAGAGAAGCGTCTTGGGAATGCTGAGACACCCCACAAATATCGCAATGTATAAAATCAGTTCTTTCAGTAAACAATCTGCGCGGGCAGCACCTTCGCATGATCAGTACAGTGAGTAGAGACAGTAGGAGCTCCAAGCGTCGCGGCAGGACTTAGACTTATAGTGGTGTTTGAACGTTCAACAGAAAATCCCACAGTCCGGATCTCTGATCTTGGCCTATCTTTCTGCAGGTCACTCATTGGTATGCAGGGCTATGCCACTTCTTCCTCCACAGATGTTGCTTTGCCCCATGTAGCGCCATGTGCTCACAGGCCATTTTATCAATCTTACCCGACAACACACTTCGTGCTAACCCGATAGTACCCCAATCTTCGTCTTCGTTCTAGAACGTAGTCTTTCCTGAAATGTTAAAGAATGCTACCACTTTCTGTTTAGAATCTGATTCGCCCATCTACTAATATTTAAACATTCAATATATACAACCTTACAAAATACCTCTCCTGATGTAGATGATTTTATTCTGTGAATTATTTTAACTTCTTTATTTTATATACATGTCTCCTTATGGCTCCATGCTGTGTTTGCTCTGTGTGTGGTAGGATGAGTGGTATGAATTTTCTTATGGTTTATCCCTTTTATTTATTGTTCGTTTGTTATTCTCTATAAATTTAAAACAATTGACATTTAATCTTTTTTTATTTTTTATTAGTTGTATCCTTTTTTGGCATTCAAACAGAATTTTAGTGCTTTTTATAATTGGGTTTGTTTTTTGCTACCCTTTAATTATGTTTCTAAAAAATTCTGTTATTTGGCTAATGGAGTTGTAGGCATCTGTTGAGATGCTCCTGAAGCTACAGTATTTGGGATGTAGCCTTGAGTGAATCGACCTCTAGGGGAGGACATGTTATGGAAACTTGGTGCATCAAGTTTACTTTTTCTAATTTTGTTTATCTTGTGTTGTAGAAGCACCTGATTGTATGGGAAAGTGGGTTTTTGTTCGATATTAATGGTGGATAAAGTTCATGCACCTCGCCTTGTTGTGTTTGGTGATACGGAACTTGGGCACATAAACTAACTGCTCAAACATGTATTAAGGCTTATAGACAGGCTGGAAATAAAATAAAAAGTATTAAAATAGCATGTTCAGTGATTAGAAAACTATGGAAGGGACGTGCTTGGGTCAACCAAAGGTCAGCAAGACCTGTGGTGTGTGGGTTTTGCTGTATGTAGAATACAAGGGGTGAGCGCAACAAAATAAATTCTCAATTTTATGTAAGTATAAATTTAAATATTCTGAAACATAATCAGTGGGTTATTTAATGTAAAATTAGGCTTTTAGATTTTATTTTAATATAAATACATTTTTTTTTTAATTGGATTGATCATCTGTAACGTGTGTACCCGCAGCCCGCACAGGTCGGGGGCTGCGGCGCCCACTCGTTCCCTGCACCCGTCTTGCGCCGAGGCGTGGCGGTGCGGTCTGTGGGAGCACGCGCCTCCTCGGGCGCATCCCAAATTACCAGTCGCTATCTGTTCCCGTCGCTTGTCTGCGGGCTGAAGCGAAGGGCCTGCCCTTCGCGTATTTGGGCGGTAAATAGGTTTGCCGGCGCTGAACCTATATAAGGGTCCTCTCTGGGGACTCATTGCCGAACCCATAGGTCTTTGTTTGGAGGAAGGCCTTGTTGTTCCGGTTTGATGCCTATCCCTGTACCAGTACAGGCCTTGCTTTACTCTGACTCTGTACTTCGGTTGCCTGCCCCGTTCTCTGGTTCTGACCTCAAACCTCTGACCTCGTCTTCCGTTTTCGGGACACTGTGGCACCCTCGGCGCTCCGCAAGCCTGCCACATCGGGGGTCTAGCGGAACCTCGGGTGGATCCCGCGCAGCAAGTTCAATTCCAGCTCTTGCGGGCGGGCTCTCGTGGACAAAAACTGGACTCCCATTATAATCTGTCCACTGGTGTGGTCGTACCTATCGCTTGGTGCGGTCCGTGGATCCTCTACTCCAGCATGGCATTACAATACTCGTTAGGATATTTTATTATTTTTATATTGTATTTTATATTTTTTATTTAACATTTATATAATTGTAATTTGATTATAGTTCTGATAATTATCATAATTTATTTTATTATTTGTAACAGGTGTAAGTTGAGACAAATATTGGATCAATTTCTTCCTAACAGCAAATCTGCTCCACTTCACTCCTTATCCTATTTATTGATATATGTTGCTGTGGAGCAGTAATGCGCACAGTTTTTTGACGAACACATTCCATATATGTGTCACATAATACGAGTGTGGAGCGACACACCTTCATAACGACCCCAGAACGGCCCCAGAACGCCCCCGCATGTTAGGCTCATTAGAAAGTGTCGAGTCTTACGAACAACGTGCCTAACACATTCATTAGGTTTTGACAGCCTAATGAACGAGAAACTAACACCAAAATGCACAAAAACAAAGTGCCAAAACACGAGTTGCCACACAAAACAGTGCTAGGATACCGGTCTATCGTAGGACCCCATACTTAAAAGAATGGGGTCCCCCATAACCATGGACGGAAAAGAAGAGGTTCCTGCCGGGCCGAAGGACATAACCTGCACTGGGAATACACAAAACTTATTCCTTCTGCCGAAGAGAGAGAGATACAAAATGTCTCCCACCGTGCCTAGAAGCGCATCCGAATGGGGGGTCGCCACAAATGGTCCTACTGCCGAAGCAGATCGAACCTATGAACACGCACTTGGCATCGGAATGGCCTGCCACACCAAACCTCAACCAAGTGCAGTCCAGGTAACCAACTCCGAAGAGTGGCAAATTATCCTACTGCCGAAGCAGATCGAACCTACAAGCTTGCACATTGGCGTCAGAATGGCCTGCCACACTAAACTTCGACCAAGTGCTCACCTGGTGGCCAACTCCAAAGAGTGCCGGGGTTTGCAGGGGAGAAAGGAACCAGATGGCCACACATTCTCCCCCTAGACCTCGGGAGGGTCCCAAAAGGGTGCCGTATCCCAAAATCCAAAAACACACAAAACGTGACACAATAGAACACACAGTGACGTGAAAAATAAAGAAAGTGAATGTGCGCAGTGAGAAACTACCCGGACCTCCGGCCGTAAATTATAAAAATGTCACTAATTCCTAGCCAGAAGGTGGGGGAATAAGGACGTGTGCTCAAAAGGACAGTGGAAGTTTAAGTGCTGTGCAAATGTGCCTAAACTCAAGTGGGGTCCCACACCAAGTGAGTTCGGGCACCCCAGGGTCGTCAATCCTGGGGCACATCACACTTAGGGCTTCATAGTCCCCTCAAGCCATCCTGGCTTCGATCCTGAGGGGGGGGTTGTCAACTATGGCTGCTGTCTTTCAAGCAACCGCGTACACCCCTTCCCTACCCCCCAGTGTGGTTCTCCATTCAGACACAGCCCCCCTATAGCGATGCCGGCTTTATACTGCCAAGGGGACTGATAAGAACAGATACTACACTTGATCTTAGCCAAGAGGCCGAGAACATTCATTATGTGCATTAGGCATTTTAGACTGCTCACTTTGGCGCATTTGACGCCAGAAAAGGGTGAAAAACCTGATCATACATGTCTCCCTTAGTGTCTATGACTGCTGCAATCTGAGTTGGCACCATCTTAAAAGATCTTCCGGTATCTTCTGGATATCGATGTATTCAAGCATTTGGCTTCTAGTGATTATTTGGCAAATTCCTTAAGATTTCTTGTTTGCAACTAATACTCAGTAGCTGCTACCTTTGCTATGAAGTAAGTTTATCTCTGTACATATCACTAAGAACATCACCTCTTAGGCTGTTGTGTGGGTTAAAGATTTGTTTGTCTCCTATGTTACCCATACTGCCCACAGCCCATCTGCGCTCCACAGCCCTGCAGCAGACTTTCTATGTCAGTCATCTCAGATGGCATCATCCACCCCATAAAAAACAAGTTACCCTCTACCAATTATGCAGCATCAATCAGTGCATATGTCTGGAACCTTTCATACTGTTCAAGCTGTGAGATTCACCAAGCCTTCTCCTAATACACATCCCCCACTTGTGTGTTATCCGCAGAACCCAATACCTCTTCTTCTATTATCAGACCTACATCACCATGATAACTATATGATCTGCCATCACACAAATGGGGTAGAGGTTTGGCCCTGTCTTCAGATCTGTAACTTTTCACAGCTGTTCTTCTTCTTCTATGCCTGTCCTGACTATAATATAGATTTCCCCTATATATACCCTACTTCCTCTTTCTTTTTTGTTTTTTTCATTTCTTACACAATGTCAGGGTTGCCATCAGAAATGTCAGGTCCCCATACACCCAAAGAGTCTTCCCCCACACTCCCCCCAAAAAAATTATTGGGTAAACAGAGAAAAAATAATAATTGCGCCATTGTTTTTGGGTTTAGTTTTTTGTTGGCGTTTACACTACACAGTTTAATGTTATCTTTATTTTGTGGGTCAACATGTATAAATAAGCCAACAAATATAGCCACATCATTACAACGTCTCCACTATATAGTGACGAATACCACCATACTTATCAAATCAATATACCAAGATTAATAATACCAATAACAACAATATACAAAGACCAAATGGTACCGACACATATCACTATCTGATATCATCACCATGAAGAGACTGAATAATCCCAATAGCAACAACATACAAAGACCAAATAATACCGACACATATCATTATTATATAGTGACTGACACAACCAAGATGATACTGACCAAATCAGTATACCAAGACCAATATCATCGATATACAAAATATATGAGAACCAAATAACGCCACATGTCTATATTGTAAAGTGCTGCAGAATATGTTGGCGCTATATAAATAAAGATTATTATTAAAGATTATTATTACATATCACCACCATATCACTGAATAATAGCATTGTACTGTTACTGAAAGTAAACCATTACATTAAAGGAGTTGTCTCATCATGCTGTTTCAGAGCCAAAAGCAGATTTATATTCATGCATGCTGTCTCTTCCTGGATAGGCTATGATTGTGTTTATGTCAGTGATTAGCATATAAGTTCAGCATTCACAGCTCTTCTAAAAGCACTATCATGAGAGCAGGAGATGTTACTCGTTTGAGATAGCACACTCTGCTGGGAAGCTTCCTGCAGCCTGACCTGTCCTCATCCCTGCAGTCAGATAAGACAGAGCAGAGAGAGAAGGGGTGATCAGGATGGTAACCTAAAGAACCCGGTGTGCACTCAGAGCTAATACATTCTATCTTATCTCCTCAACAAACCCATAAAAAATAAAGCAATATATGAGGGGCTGTTGATAAGTCTTTGGCTTTACCCAGAAAGAAGCGAGATAGGAAGGTGAAACTTTACATTTATTCCACATACTCTCCACTGATGTCAACACACTTGTTACATTGGTATTCAAAGTTCTGTAAGCCTTGCAAAAAGAAGGATTTCAGTTGTGCTTCAAACTAGTCATCTGTAGCAGCTATGGTGTGAAATTTGGTACCCTTGAGGTGTTTCTTCATATTTGGAAACGGATGCTCTTCGGAGGAAGTTAGATCTGGTGAATAAGGTGGGTGGTCAACCAGCTGGAAGCCTAGCTCCACCAGTTTTGCCATGGTTGCTTGTGCAGTGTGAGCAGAGGCGTTGTTTTGCAGGAACAAGATTCCTTTGGACAGCTTGCTGCTCCTTTTGGCCTTCAGAGCTGCCTTTAATTGGTCCAAAAGTTCAGTGTAAGTTCAGTGGAGCCATTTTGAAGGTAGTCAACTAGCAGCACACCCTTCTTATCCCAGAACACAGACGCCATCACCTGGCTGATTTTTGCACCCTGAACTTCTTTGGATGAGAAGAACCACTGTGCCTCCACTCTTTTGACTGCTCCTTGGTTTCAAGTTCATACAAATAAATCCAGGTCTCATCCATAGTGACCAGTCGATCCATGAAGTTCTTATCAGTCCAGAAACGCTGACAAATGGACCGAGAAGTTTTCACTCTGCAGATAGCTTCTACATGTTCAAATGTTCATGGATAATGACACAAACATGTTCACGGGAAATCCCTATAATGTCTGCTATTCCTTTTGCTGAAATTCGCGATTCTCCAGTATGAGGTTGCGCACAGCATCGATGATCTCCACAATAAAAAACACTCTTGGTCATCCAGGACATTCCTTATCATTGGTACTGAAGTGGTCCATTTTAAATTTGGCAACCCAGTTCTTAACTGTAGAATATGAAGGGCATTGATCCCCCCAATGTCTGCGACATATAACCATGAATATCTTTTGCAGACTTTCCTTGCAGAAACAAGAATTTTATCACTCTGCTCTCATTTGCTGTGAATATCGCCTTAGACTCCGCCATTTTGTTTTCCCGCATGCCTAGATCACTGTTTCCATCAGCTCCAAACACAAAATTTTGAAAACATATATTAGACACATAAGGCTATCATGGGATGTAACATTTGTAAACATAGAAACAAAAAAGAACACAAAGCTAAAGACTTATCAGCAGCCCCTCGTATTTGGAAAATCTATTCAATTACTGGTCCCTACATGTTTAAAGCTAATCTTTACAGTGAGACAACTCCTTCAAGATCACTATTACCACCATATAGGGACTATATAGGGACCATATAGTGGTAGATAGATGTTGTACACAGGCACTCTCTACATATAAGTTATTACAGTGCAGTTACATCCAATGACTCACAAGTGATGTCTTCTCCAATGATTCATTCACTTTCCCTTTTCTTCTTCATCCGTTCTTAACCGCCATGACAACTTTTCCCAGCCACGACTCCCTTCAGAATTCACCAACAAACAAACATTTAACAAACATCTTAGACTTTCCCATCATTTCCCTACCTGTTTCCAACCTTTCTACATGCTACCCATCCATAGTGCTCCAAATAGTAATGATGATCCTCTTTGTGCACCACACAGTCATTGTACCCCCAAACTGTGAAAGTGCCCCCACATAATTCTAGCGCCTCTGTTTGTATCACCAGTAAGTAGGTAGATTCACAATATAGTGGGTAGGTACAACCCCATATACTAGGGAAACCACCCTCAAGTTAAGCAAACAGATAGGTAAATACTCCTTTTAAGTTGGTTAGAGCCTTAAAATTAGTTAGGTAATGGGTAGACATAATCTTCCTATAAAGTAGGTAAGCCCTCCGTTAGGTATATAGATATGGAATTCCCCATTAGGTAGATAAGCTCCCCACTAGATAGGCAGGTAGATAGCAAGGCCCCTTAGTACCTAGGTATATAGGGCCACCTCTGTAGGAAGAAAAGTATATAGGTCCTCTCTGTAGGCAGGTAAGTTTATAGGGCCCCCCTAGAAGGTAGGTAGATTTATAGGGTCCCTCCTGTAGATTTGTATATATATAGTGGCCCCTCAGTAGGTGAGTATATAGGGCCCCCCAGTAGGTAGATATATAGAGCCTCTTAAGTAGTTACAAAAGTATATAGGCCCCTTCAGTAGTCAGGTAAGTATCTAGGTTCCCCAAGTAGTTAAGTGAATTTATATCTTTCCCTAGTAGGTAGGTATTTTGGTGTTCAGTAGACAGGCATAGGCAGGTAGGTATGGGACCCCCTTAGTAGGTGGTAAATATACAAGGCACCTGAGAAGTCAGGTATATAAGGCCTCCACAGTAAGTAGGTACATAAGACCCGATAAGTAGCTAGGTAAGTATATAGGGCCCCAAAGTAGGTGGGCCGGTGCATAGGGCTCCTGAGTAGGTGGTTATATAGGGGCCAAATGGTAGGTAGGTACATAGGGCGCCTTGAGAAGATAGGTAGGCATATAGGGGCCTCACTGTATGTGAATAGGTACATAGGGTCCCCTGAGAAGATAGGTAGGTATATAGGGGCCCCTCAAATTAAAAATAAAAAAAATAATGCTCACCTCCCCATTCTTTCACCGACCACCTTGCTCTTCTGTCCTGCTGTGTGAGCGGAGTGATGATATATATTTTGGGATGCTACTCTCGCCACAGGTGGTTTGATGATGGTGTGATTATGGTTTTCTAATGGGCCCCCACTTGTTTCACATTTTGCCCCATAACACTTTCATTCATACTTCTTATTATACAATCCTTTATATTTATTTAGAACTGGTGTGTTGCCGTCAAGTTACATAAATGGCACATGTGAATTCATAGATATCGCCCTTAATTTACTTTTTAAATTTTATGCCATCTGAACATAGTCTAAGGTTCTGAATTAAATTCCTGAATGATTTTCTGAAACTACAATATTGACGTAGCTTTGTTTTTTACCCAATAGATTTCTGTTTTAGTAAACATTTTTTTTTTTTTTTACAAAAAGTCTTATTATTTTTTTTGGGCAAAATTTGGTGATGGTAGAACATTTTTCCCAAAAATTTCTAACTTTTCTTGGAAATCCATGGCAGGACTGTGGTTTTTGCCGCTGATTTAGGCTAAAACCACAGTCAGCTTTTGGATTTGTCGTTGGCCCCATACATTGAATGTAAGGGGCTGAAAAATCTGAGCAGAATCGGCAAATCCGTGCAGTATCCAGCAGAATTTTAAAATTTATTTGAAATTTTTGGGAGGGATTTTTAAAAAAATGACAGTAAAAAATCCGTGCTGTATAGACTACAGCACAAATTTTTCACTGCTGTTGGGGTTTTTTGGGGTTTTCAAAATACTAAAACCCGCCAAAAAGTCCTGGGGAAAAATACCTGTGTAGACATGGCCTAAAGACCACGGGTGACATGACAGAAAAGAGGTGCCATCACGCCAGCTTTAAGGCGCCTTAAGGCAACATGTCCCAAAACACTTTTTGGTGTATTTTATGCAAAAAAAAAAACTCTTGAACCTATTCTCTTAAAAATGAATGAAATTTATCCCAAAAACTGGGAATATTTATTCCGTGAAACCACACATTTCAATGCGCATAAAAAGGCACATCAAATATGCTAGCAACGATACGGTATGTGTCTAGATTTTGTAATGCATCTGGATAGGCACATTAATTTTACTATACCAGACATTAGATTTTTTAAAAGGTTCGTTGTTTTCGGGTTGCCCCCCCTTTTAATTTTTAAACTGATTGAATGCGTTTCCAAAACTGCTGGCCGTGCCACTTTTCGGATATTCCCCCAAAATTGATTTTTAGTGGGGCGAATGTATGAACCGGGTTCAAAAATTATGGCAGGGTGGTATACCTTGCAAAGCATAGCAAGCATAACTAAGGCGCATTCAAATGTGTCGTGCCTGTTTTGGTGTAAGACTGTTCATACATATAGAGAATAGGGCTACAACAGTTTTTTTGCTGAAAAATTTACAAAAAAAAAAATGGCAAACCCCCAGTTTGACATGCCCACCCCAAATGTTAAAAAACCCCTTTAGAAACAACGTTTGCCCAAAAAAAAAAAATGTGCAGTTCTTGGTGCAGTAAAAACATCACAGTTTCTACACAATATTTATTTTTTATTGGTAGTGGTGATGTGTGATATTATGTTTTCCAATAAACTTAGGTGATCATTCGAGATTTTCTTGAATCTTTGGAAAAAAAATAAAATCCTAAATAAAAAAATCAAAAATTTTAAAAAACTTTCAATTTTTTTTTAAAATTATAAAACAGGGTTTTTAGTATACAAAAAATATTTAAGGGGTTTACTAAAATGCATTTCTGTCAAAAACTTAAATTTAGTCCCTTTTTCGTAAAATTTTAATCTGAATCTTTTATGGTGGGTTTTTGACAAAGAGCTAACCTTTTCACTACACAGGCAGCTGTTGATTTGTAAGCGAGGTTCATTTTTTGTTTAATTGGGGTTGGTGTCTTAAGTTTAACTCAGGGTTTTCCCCCAACTGTCTGCTGTCACTTCTATTAATTTATTTGATACAGCAAACAATGTTTTGGATAACGTATATAACCTGCCAAGAGAGCTTGGATTACATGAACATTGCCTTTTAAGGAAAAAACCTATTTAAATTTAGGGGCTTGGGTTCAGTTTTTTGAGCCCGGGACAATGGGTCGAACTTTTGTCATTTTCCCCTTTTTTTGCCTGTAAAATGCTTGGATGTTTCACAGAGAAAAGGGAAAGGGAATTTCCATACTTTTTGCAAATAGTTTTTTGTTACCATCTCTTTCAAAAATCAAAGTTTTCTAAAACAACTCCCCTAAAATTTCCCATTTGGGGAAAAAAAACTTGTACCAAAACACTCTATTTTGTCATTTCCCAAAAATTTTTTGTTATAATTTAAATGAAAACAAGGCTTTTCCCCCCAAAAACAGCTTGGTTTAAAAAGGGGAGGTTTTAGGGGTTGGCAGAAAACAACTAAAATTTGTTTTGATTTTTTATTCAACATCAAGCATAAACTAAAGGGATGTTTTAAGGTTGATAAAGCAGATTCAGCATATAAATTAAAATATAATATAACCAATCATATTTAAATAGAAATATGATTAGTTTAATGGGTTACTGGGCCAAAAATAAATGTCATTGTTTGTTGTGTATGTTTATGTGCGTTCTTTTGTGTGCTTTTATGTGTAAGATGATGTAACCTTCTCCAAAGTTGCTGCCATAGACTCATTCTGTTTCTTTAACCCCTTTTTGACCGCCCACCCTCCCTTTTTCGGTGGGCAAATTTAGGTGTTTTGCCTGCGCGACGTCGAAAGACGTCGCGCAGACCCTTGAGTTTGCGGCAGGGTGTACACACAGCCCTGTTCCCCGCGCAGCTTTCCCGCAAGCACCAGGGGGCAAGGGGGAAAACCCACGCTTTCCCCGGGGGCTTTAACCCCTTTATTGGCAGTTCGTCACCCCGCACAATCAAATGGTTTTTCCCGCTCTGGGGGGTGAAACTAACGGGCCCCTTTACCCGAAGAGGCCCGGGGAAGGGTGCACAGTCAGCCCTGGGACCTAGAGTAGCCCCAGGACTGTCCCTTTAATTTAAACCAGTGATTTTTGAGCATAGGTGGTGGGTGTGTTTTATCCCTGTCCCCCGTCAGAAAAAACACAGATTATTTAAGTATTAACATATATGAAAATGCAATACATCACCAAGTGGAAAAAAAAAAAAATAAAAAAGGTTTTCCTTCATGGGGGTTTAAAAAAAAAAGTAAAAAAAAAAAAGTTTTAAAAAAATAAATAAAATAAAATAAAAATAAATATTTACTAAAAAATTATTTAGCATACATGACACACACAAAAAAAAATCCCCTACACATATTAGGTATCCTCACGGGCCGGGGAATAACCCGTAAAATTAATTAAGGGAAGTTATTGAATGTGAATGGTGTAAAAAAAATTAAAAAATAAAAAAAAATTCTGCAATAAAAAACTTTAAATGGGTTTTTAAAAATATTCCCCCATTAAGCACAACCCTTTTTCAAAAAAAACAAAGGGGCCCCATAAAAACCATATTGAAAAAAAAAAAAAAAGTTACAACTGTTTTAAAAGCAAGGAGGCCAAAAAAATAAAAAATGTTCGGTAAATTTAAAACTTTTTTAGGGGGTTGGCTTAAGGGGTTAATGACAGCACTGAAATTTTTTTGCCAATAAAATCAAAATTTTTTTGCGATAGCCTTTTGTGTTTTCCCTTATATTTTTGAGGGGATTAAATTTTCGACAAAGTTTTAAATGGCACAGTTTTTTTTGGTGGGTTGGGTTTTTTTTTTCATGCGATTTAATTTTGGTTTTAAAAACTGGGCTCATCTATTAAGATCCCCGGGCCTTTTTTTGGCCTTCCTGTAATTTTTGGGGGCCAGCAAATCGATTAAAAGAATAGAGCAGGGGAGTTTTGTGTGCGACTCCCTTACTGGGATGTTTATGGTTGAGATTTGGGTGGAAAAATCAACCCTGACCTCGTTTTTTCATAGAACAGGGGTTTCCTGTTCAAACCTCAGTGTCTCTCGGTTTTCAGAGCAGAAAAGGGCGTGCGCTCTGTTTTTGTCCAAACAGCTCAGCGAAATTTTTATATTTCCTCACAGAGAAACCTTTCTATTTGCTGTTATCCTTACAATTTTTTAGGTTATAGATTGGAAGATTTTTTTATAGTTAGGGAGAGAAATTTTTAAAGGGCATCTAAAAGCTGTAAAGTCCGGGGGGGAAGCGGAGGGGGGGCCCCCCCGGGGGGAACCAGACAAGCTCTTTAAAAAATACTGGATAAAAATTCACCAAGACTTAGTGAAAACATTGCAATAGGGGTTTTTTTATTTAAAAGTTTTCTTTGAAATATTTCCTGGATATTGGGCAGCCGAAACTTTTTGGGTACACATTTTTTTTATTTAAATGCAGATTCTTTGTTTTGAAGCAAAAATCCACTTTTATTATCAGATACATTTCAGATTTGGTGTTCATTTTCAATTTTGCCCCTTTTCCCCCTTTGTTTATATTTTCCACCTTGGGACTTTAATTTTTAATCCGCAATTTTTTAATCACCACGGTGAAATTTAAAGGGGGCCAAAAAAATTAATTTTGTATTAAAACGAAAAAAGACAATCTCTAAAAGAATACTGGATAAAGTTCACCAAGAAATTAAATGTATAAAATTGGAAAAAGCTTTATTTTTTAACAGTTTTCTATTTTAAATTTTTTCCTTTGGGTATTGGGCACCTGAACTTAAAGGATACCCCATCTTTTCTAGTAACTGAAAAGGGCTCTTTTTTAGGTTTCAAAACTCCACTTTTTTTCATCGTAAAAACATTTAGAAAAGGTTTTCATTTTAAATTTTTTCCCAATTTCCCCCTTTTTTGATATATCCCCCTTGTACTTAAATTTTGAATCCAGCAAGTCAGCACAGGTTTTAAATGCAAAAAATACCTTTTAATATCCGAAAAATTTCAGATACGTGTTTTTTTACTTTTGGGGCAGGCCCGCTTTGGGGGTTGGGTAGAAATTTTTTTGCAGTTAAAATTTTTTTTCCAGCAATTTGGTTTAGGGGGTTACAAAAGGTGAATTGTTTGGTGCCAAAAAATTCCTTTTAAATTTTTCTGAATACCCTTACAAAATACATAATTTTTACTTTGGGGGCTACAGCTTTGTTCTTTTAGGAAACCTTTTCACTTTTAAAATTTTAATACTGCAATTTTTTAGGGCACCACAGGGGAATTGATAGGTGCCAAAAAATATTATCCCAATACATTTCAGATACGTGTTGTTTCAAATTTTTACGCAGGCCAGCCTTTGTTTAAAGATCTACTTTGCAGTTATATTTGAATCCAGCAATTTTGTTTTTATTTGAAAGGGGTGTGAAATAGCTGTGATTTCCCCCCTTTTAATTTAAAAGACTTTTCCAAACTCTTCCATACCTTTTCAAAATTTTTATTTTCCCGAAAATTTGGGGCGAAATTCGGTGGTAAGCGAGCAAAAGGGGGGGTAGGACATGGAGGGAGAGGGACGGAGGGAGAGGGGCTCCTTTCAATGTTTGGCCCACAACAGCATGCCAGCGGATCATCATTGCAGGACCGGGCAGGCCCGTCATGCTGGGGGCAGGGCCCTGTTAATCCAGTAAAAAGAAAAGCGTGCCAATTGTCCCCCTTTAGTGGTTAAGCAACCTGGGATCCAGCATCCCTTTCCTCCTCGTCCCCCCATCACGGGCCCCAAATGTCGTAAATTTTGCTCACCAGCATCCGTCCAAAAAGAACAGCCCAAATTCAAATCGTGTACCCCCACTGTGGATAAACCATTTTCTGAAGACCTCTTTGAAAGAAAAAATGCGGTTGGGGGGCAAAGGCATGTTTAAAAAATCAAGAGGCCCAAAAAGGATGAATTTCTCTGCTCTGACGCCCAGTTTTTGATCCCTCAGAGGAAAGGGAAGGGAAACCGGGCAATCGGCAAAAACCCGGGCGGTCGGCAACGCCTTGCAGTTCCCCCTTGCTTGTAACCCCCCACTCCTGGATGCAGAATGTAAAGGGCGGGCAAAGTCACCTGTTTTTGATGATGATGTTTTACGGGGCATTGGGATCCAACGGGGTCTTTTCGCAAAATTTTCTTGCGAGCGCTTCATCACCCGGCGAGGAGGGGACTATGGGGTGTGGTCAGTACGGGTTTCCCCCTCAAAAAAAAGGGGGTGGGTGCAGAAATCCGCTGATATTATTCCGCCAGCCCCGGGCACGCAAACCCCCCTCCTCGCTTATCGCCCTCAAAAAAGGGCCAGGACCTCTCAAGCCTGGGCCCTTTTTTGACCAAGCCTCCCGATTCACCCAGCGAAAGTCATATGCCCCCCTTTTGCCGTAAAAAAGGGTTTTGTAGAGGCAAAGAAACCCTTTGGTGGGTTAAACCCCCCACCAAAATTCTTTGTCCATGCAGCGAAAGCATGAGTTGAAATGGAGGGAAAAACTTGGCCCAAAAAAGGCCAGACCGCGCCGGGCCCCCCAACCCAAAATGTACACCCTCTGTTTTCCGGCCCCCTCCGCCACCACCCGGGATTCCTCAGTGCCCTTTTCTCTCAGAGTCATATCAGGGGTCAGCCCCCCTTCAGCCTCACCTCGCCCGAGTACCACCAGCACCCCAAGACCTTTTCCTACCCCCCTTTTCCTTCCGCCAGGGTTTTAAAGACCTGCCGCCGTACATCGGCCGTCTAGCAGCCGCCTTCTGTCTTCCCGGTTTTTTTAGCAGGGAAAAACACTTTAACCCAAAACCCTCCCAAAACCAAAAGCCTGGAAAGTCGGATTGCCAGGTTTTTGGGCCCTTTGGAAAATTTTTCCTTTCCCTCTGGTGGGGCACAGATGGGTTCCGCCCCGTCCCTTTGGGCCCCTTTCCCGGCCCCCCCCAATACCAGATGCCGACAGGCAATTTTCTTTGCCAGAAAAGCCGGGCCCCCCGCCGGGCCGGGCCACGTTCATCTAAAATTTCAAGCGCGTTGTCGATCTGTGCCCGGGAAAAAAGTCCATCTGACCCCCGGGAACAGGGAAATAGTAACCCAGGGCCAAAGGGCCCGCTTTTCTTTTGTGAAAAGCCCCGGGGTGAGTTGGGTGGATGTCCCGGGGGGTGACGGGGGGTTTTCGGGCTCGGCACACGCTCTTAAAAAAGGGCGGGGTTTTGGTGGGGGGTTTTTTCCCCCCAATCCTCTTGGGGGAATTACGTGCCCAGGAAACCGGGCCCGTGTTGAATTATCTTTTTTGGAGCCCGGGTCCACACACGGGGCAGGATTTTGTGGATGGCTCCCCGCAACAAGACCGAGCGTGGCGGGGTGACAAGAACCTTGTCCCCGGGCCCAAGGTGGGGGTGGCGATAACGGGGGGAAATCGGGGGCCCCCCTTAAGTTGGGGTAGACGGGAGAAACATCCCTTGCCTGGCACATTTTCAAAACCTTGTCGTCCGGGAAATTTCTAAAAAGCTACCCGGGTCTGGACTCCCCTGCTGGGGGAAGGCGAAGTCTAAGTTCGAAACTTCCGCCTTCGCCCCCGCTTCTCCCGCCGGACTGGTTGCGCGTCGGGCTGGGCCCTCCCCCTAACCCGGTCTCATTGTTGACGGGGCAACACGCTGGAATTCCCCCCTCCACTGCCCCCACAATTGGGGAAAGGCACCCGAAAACCCCATTAGGGCAGTAGGGAAGTGACAATGGCCCGGGACAAGCAGGGGTTTGGGGCCCTGGGGGGTTTTTGGGGATTTGGGGGGCCAGGAAAAAAGGGCCCCTGCACCATCCGGGCCTTTTTGAAGAAGCCCCCAAAATGGTCAGTGGGGAACAATCCCCCTTGTCAGCTTTACCCATAGTGGGGGTTTTAAAGTTCGGGAACGATCGGGGGGACACTCTGAACGCATTTTCCCCCCAGGAGGGAGGAGGAGAGGACAGATCCTTTTCTCCCCCGAAAAATCAACAAGGCCCGACATTTTTCACTTTTTCCCGGGGGTCTTCTGCCCACGTCCCCCCGGATGAAGAATTTGGTCCACTGGCCCAAACCGCAAGGATGGTTTAACCACGCCAGGGAAGGGAAATTTTTAAGTAGGCCCCGGTTTTCCCCAAAGGGGGCCCCCCGAAAAAGGGGGAGGGGACTTCTGCGGCGGGATCTACCAGGTCCCCCCCCTGGGGTTACTTGCTTCCCGGTGGCAGCCGAGTTTGGGCACGGGGGCAAATCGTAAGGGAGGGTCGTATGGGGGAAACAGGCGGGAAGGTCAGGGCAGGGGAAAAGGGTTTCGTGGTCTTGGACGGGCTCAAGGTCAGGGGGGCGGCAAGAAGCGTGGTAAAGGGAAGGGAAGCTAAAGGTACGGTAAACGGAAAATTTCAGGAACAAGGCTTAGGAACCCTTTCTCAAAAGGGGCAACAATGAACTAAAGATCCAAAAAACCGCCCAGGAAGGGGCGGGTTTTTAAAATAAGGGCGGGGGCCCGGCAATAGCCAATTACCGGTACATGGTTTTTTAAATCTCACGGGCCCGGCGCACCCGCGGGGGCCTTTAAGATGTCGGGGCCCGCGCGCGCCGGGAGGCTGAGACC
>JAODAL010043172.1:0-34112 GCA_025379985.1 Phyllomedusa bahiana | reverse complement strand
ACTTTTGTTTTTTGATTTTTTGCCACCCCGCATTGTTCATTGAGCAGCTCTAGAAACTAAAACACAATTCAATATTCACCACAGTAATTGAAAGGTAAAAAATATTTATTATACCAAAAAAAAACATTTCTTTTTTTTGCTTTTGCCACCCAGCATTTTCATGACGCAGCATCAGTAAACTTAAAACACAATTCTATTTCCCCAAAGGTAATTTGAAAGGTGAAAAAATATCGTTTTTTAAACCCAAAAAACATAACATTACGTGTTTTTTGACTTTTCACACCCACATTTTCATTGACGCAGCATCTACTAAATCTTAAAACGAAATTTCTTTTTTCACCACAGTGAATTGAAAGGTGAAAAAAATAGTTTTTTATCCCAAAAAACATAACAATACGTGTTTTTTGGACTTTTCCCAGTCCAATTTGTTGATAACACCTTGCATTTAAATTTTTGAATCCACAATTTTTTTTTTTGTTTAGAGGGATTTTGAAAATATTTTGGATTTGCCGTTTTTTTAAAAAGAATTTTTCCAAAAACTATTCATACCTTCTCAAATTTTTAAAATTTCGAACAGGGAGCAAAGCAGGGGGAAAGCGAGCAAAGAGGGGGTACCATGGGAAGTCGAGAGAAGGGGGCCCTTCCATGCTGGCACAACAGCATCCCGGGGATCGTCAGTTGCAGGACCGCGGGCCGTCATCGCTGGTCGGGGCCCTGTGAATCTAAGTAAGAACATCGCCCAAACTGTCCCCTTTAGTGGTTTAAGCAAACCCGCACTAGCAGTCTTCCTCCTCGTCCCGCAGTCACGGCCACAAAGGGCGTCATCAGCATCCGTCCAAAATAAACAGCCCAAATGTCAACTCGTGTACCCACCAGGGATAATCCATTTCTAAGACCTCTTTGAGACAAAAAGCGGTTGGGTCGAAGGCATGTTAAAAGATCAAGAGGGGATTTAGTCGCTCGACGCCCCTTTCTGATGCCATCAAGGAGGGGAAGGAAGCCGTCAAACGCAAAAATCCCGGGGGGCGGCAACGCCTTGCAGTGCCCCCTTTCTTTTGCCCGCAGCTTCTGGGTCAAAAGTCAGGGCGACCAATCACCTGTGTTGAAAGAATGATGGAGAATTTCGGATCCATCCTGGTCTTTTCCAAATTTTTCTTCAAACGCTTCACAGTGGCAGAGGAAACGATGGGGGATGTCAATACGGGTCCGCCACAAAAAAAGGGAGGGGGGTCGAAGTCCCTGATATGATTTTGCCAGCCACGGTAGCGCAAACCCCGCTCCTCGCTTATCGCCGTCAAAAAGGTCCGGACCTCTCAAGCCTGGGCCTTCTTTGGGGCAAGCCTCTGATTCACCCAGCGATGTCATATGCCGCCTTTGCCGTAAACGCATAATAGAGGCAAGAACCTTAAAGGGTGGTTAACCACCACCAACATGTCTATCACATGCAGCGAATGCATGAGTTGAAATGGAGGGAACATTTGGGCCAAAAAAGGCCAGACCGAACGCCGGGCCTCCAACCACTGTCACACCCTCTGTCTCTGCCTCCTCCGCCACCACCAAGCGTTCCCAGCTGCCCATGTTCTCAGAGTCATGATCAGGGATCAGCCTCCGCTTCAAACCTCCACCGTCGCCCAGTACCACCACACCACCAGAGACCCATCCTACCCCTTCCTCCCCTTCACCAGTTTGACGACCTGCACGCCATACAGCGGCCATTCTAGCAGCCAGCCTTCTGTCTTCCAGGTTTGGGAGCAGAAGAAACACTTTACCCCACCCCATCCCCAGGCCAAAAGCCTGAATGTCGGCATTGCCAAGGCTTTTGGCCTTGGAAATGTTGCCTTTCCGCTGGTGGGGCACAGATGGGGTTTTCCCCCACTCATGGCCCTCGCCTGCCCCCAATACCAGATGCCGAGCAGGCATTTCTTTGCCAGAAAAGCCGTCCCTGCCCTGGCCAGCCACGTGTCATCTAAAATTTCAAACGCGTTGTCTGCATCTGTGTCCGGAAAAGTCCATCTCACCACCAACACATGGACTAGTAAGCACGGGCCCAAAGGGCCCCTATATTTCTGTGACAGCTCACTGGGTGAGCTGGGTGGATGTCTCTGGGGTGACGGTGGCTCTCAGGTTCGGCGCACGCTCTTCAAAACCGAGGGATGGTGCCCGGGCTCTTCCCCCAAGGTCCTCTGGGGGCATCACGTCCCCAGAGACACCAGGCCGTTTTTGAAATTTAAAATCCCCTTTTAAGACCGTCCACCCGGGTCAGGACCCTTTTAAACGGTTTCAAAAAGCAACGAAACCGAGGGGCTGGCGGGTGACAAGAACCTTGTGCAAGGCAAGGGTGGGTGCGTTTAACCGGGCGAAATCTGCTGGCCGCCCTTAAAAAATCGGTAGGCTGGAGCAAAATTTTCCTTCCCCGGGGGGGGGGGGGTTTACAGGGGGAAGGGGGGAACTGCCCCTTTTGCCCAAAATTTTCTAAAGAGCTACCCGGTCTAAACTCCCCTTGGATTAAAAAGGCTCGGGGGTCGAGTTCGCACTTCCCGCCTTTTCGCACCCTCCCTTCGTCCCGCCGGGTTTCCCGTTGCAGAAACAGCCCCGGCCTCCCCGTCAACCGTCTCTTTGGGTTTGACTTTTTTCAACACGCGGGAATTTCCAACCCCCCCACATGCTCCAGCGATTGGGGGCAGAAAGCGCAATCCCAATTACACAGAAACAAATTTGACACAGGTCTAACCAAGCACCCGGTCCGGACCTCGGGGTTTTTTCCCACCGAGAGTGGAGCAGGTGAAAAGAGCTCGGGAAACCATCCTTCCAGTTTGAAAAAGGGCCACCAAAAGGTCAGGGGCGGACAATGCCCTTTTTCAGCTTTGGAGCATTTTTGGGGGACTTAGTTCGGAACGTTTTCTTTGGGCACTCTGAAACAACAGGTCCACCCGGCGAGGGAAAGGAGGAGATGCCACAGATGCGGACACAAAGCCTTTCTCTCCGTCAAACCCCCAAAAGGGCCCCGGGACATTTTCCCACAATTTCATCGGTCTTCATTAGGCAGTGGTTGGGGGGGCCCAGAGCTAGTGAAAAAGGTGGCGCTCAGTCTCGGGGGGTGCATCATTTTCAGGAAAAGTCAGGGCTGTGTTGGAAGCGGTCCCGGAGGGCAGGGGAGGAGGAGGGGGAGGTTTTCATAGACACCGGTTACCGACGTCCCTTTGCCGGAAAAGGGGTTTTGGCGCGATTTGAGGGGGAGAGGAAAAATGGGGAAGATCAGTTTGCTAGTGCCCCCGCCCAGAGGCTTGGGAAACAAGGATCCATCTCCCCCTGAGGGCTGGATGCCCCATTTCCTCCAACATAAACCTGGGGCTTTAAAAGGCCATAAAAAATTTGAACAACAGTTACTGGGTGGCCACGCTCCGGGACCCCCGGGTAAAAAACAAAAAATCAGCACTTTCCTTCCCAAACCCACCCAAAAAGAGTAAAAGCAGGAAATGGGGGACCTTGCGGGTTTGTTTCCAACTGGAGACATCGGGTTGCGTTTTGCTTCACGTTCCCCCAAAGGGCCCGGGTTGGAACAACATCAGCGACGTGCCCAGCAAAAAAAATTTTAAAAATTTTTGGGTTTTCTTGGGCGAGGGCAGCAGGGAAAGGGGTGGCAAAACCCCAAAATGGGTGACCCTCGGGCAATCTTTGTTTACCACCTCCCCAAACCGCATGAAATTTTCAGGCAAAACATCCAACACACAAGATCACCCTTAAATCATGGGGCCACACTACTGCGTCTAAACCCACCAAATGTTTTTGCATGGTTTTCCCCGGGGACCCAATAGACTTCGGGGTTTTCCAAAAAGGACAAAGGGCCCCCGTCACGCCATAGGGGTTTTTTGTCCTCCCCACAGCCAGCGTCATATCTGAGCGGACCTTCACACACTGAGGAGCCCATTACAGACAAACGAAAACCCGGCTTTCCAAAGAAAAATTGGGATCGTTTGATTTTCCATCAAGTTTAAATCGGGGCATGGATCTCTGATGATTTTGGGCCCCCAATTGCCCCGGGGTTTCCACCGTTAGTTTGCCATCTACTTCACTTTCCCCTTTTCAAAAAAATGGCCCTCTTAAAAAACTTTTTTTTAAAAAAGATCTTCTACGAAATTTTTATTCTCTTTTCCCAACATTTTCATTTTGCGGGGTTTTGCGGGTGAGGAGCCCTGTAAAAGACAGAAAGGGTTTCATGACAACACCGAAACCCATTTACTCACTTTATTTTAAAGAATTTTTTTGGGCATTGCCCCAAGGGTTTTTTGGAGGTCATTTTGCGGGGAGTTTACCACTAAAATTATGGTCTTGGAACAGAAATTTTTGGCTTCTAATGGCATTTCTCCCTCACAATTTTTAATAGTGGCGGGAAAAATTCATATTTAAAATTTTTTTTGGGGTCAAGTAGTTTTTGGGGGAAAACAGCAATAATCAGGCCCTTTTGGGGAACAGAAATGGGGCTTCTAAGTGGCATTTCTCCCTCACAATTTTTAACAGTGGCTGAAAGCATTTTTTATATTTTTTTGTTTCTTGCTGCTTTGAAATACAGCAATACTAAAGGCCTATTTTTAAAAAAAATTTTTTTTCTAACGACATTTGTTTTTTCAAAATTTGTCCAAAGTGGCTCAAGGGTCCATGCTTTAAATTTTTTTGGGGCTTTTTTTGCTGTGACATCCCAGCTATACTAAGGCCTTTTCTAAAAAAGGGTTGTTTCTAACAGACATTTGTTCTTCACAATTGCCCAAAGTGGCTAAAGGGTCATCCCCTTTTAAATTTTTGGGGCATTTTGCTGTGACATGCACCTATACAAAAGGTCCTATTCAAAAAAAAATTTTTTTTTTTCTAACAGAAAATTTGTTCTCACAATTGGGTAAAGAGTGGCTAAAGGGTGATTTTGCTGTCAGACACAGGAAAGGTAGGGCACTTTTTAATTTGGGCACATATTGCAAAATGACTTGTTTTTGCAAGAACTTTAAAAATAGCTATCAATCCCTGTATTGAGACAAAACCCAAATTTTAAATACAATGAAAAAAAGAGAAACAAAGACATGATGGGATTCCATTCCTAATTTTAAAAATGTGTTTTCTAGAATTAAAGTACTAAAAAACTTGCAATGTACGAAATAGCTGTTAAAAAATCCTCTGAATTGTACAAGATAGGTATCAAGAAACTTGACCAGTGAATGTAGTATTCAAGGACATGGATTACGGAGCACGGACAGATAACAAAGTACCGAGACATTTCTCCACACGTTGAGTAAAAGAGAATAAGAATGCCAAGATAAGGGCACCTGGGTGTAACAGGAGCGTTAAACCACCAGTATTTCCAGTGAATCTCAAATTGGTCCACACACATACGGAGGGACAAGACGCTACCCTGTATAGACTATGTACTGAGGAAGGCTGTAGTTCTCACACTTCCGCTCGCACTCTGCTTCAGCACGACATTATTTCCTTGCTGCTTCATCATGCCATTTTAAAACTTTGTGTTTAATAGATGACGGTACGGCCATCCTGGGCTCCACCGCACCCACTGTAACTCCTGGCCCTGGTGTCATGCTGTGCCCCGAGACAGGTATATAATATGTCCATTGAAACTAAATAGTGTTGGAAAGACTCCTTTTCCTCAGGCACTATATTTAATGTCTGGGGGTCATGCAGGTTTGGGGAGCTCATGCTGTGGCACAGACAGGTATTAGTTCAATAGTCCAGTGAAACTAATAATTGTGGTTGAAAGACCTTTATTATCCGTGCACCTTTTTAATGTGGGGGTCCATGCAGGTTTGGGCTCAGGGGCTGTGTCCCAGGACATGGATATTCAATGTCCAGTTCAGAGTAACATGATGGTTCAAATCATGACTGCCTCTGGCACTTTTTAATTAAGTGGAGGTGAAGCAGGTTTTAAGTTCTGTCTGTGGTACAAGACAGGATAGTGAATGGTCTGTGACTTTTTTTCTGTGACGTTGTATAGACCTGAAGTAGTGTGTAGCCTAAGATTAGCACGTACCATTTGACTGTTTGGATGTTTAATTCAGCTTCTCCAGCTGTTTGGGTGTAATAATGAAGGTGTTGTTGCTCTCCCATAGACTTAAATGGTCATCGCTCATAATCGATGCTCATTTATCGAAAAACCCTTATCGATAGCGGACCGACTATCGACTAACGATCGATCTCGATAGCCAACGCAATCCTGCAACACTAAGTCATGCAGTGATTGGGGCTCATGCTGCGTTCCAGACAGAGATATTCAATGTCCAGTTCAAGTAAAATGATGTTCAAATCATCCTGGCTTCTTTGCACTTTTTAATTTTGGGTGATGCAGGTTTAAGGGTCATGCTGTGGTACAAGACAGGGATAGTGAATGTCTGTGACTTTTTTTCTGTGGCTTTATAACCTAAGTGTGTTGCGTAAAGGATGTAGGCACGTATCCAATTTGACTGTTTTGGATTTTTAAATCCCAGCTTCTCCAGCCTGTTTGAGTATAAGAATGAAGGTGTTGTTGCTCTCCCATCAGACTTTAAAATGTTCATCCGGTGATAATCTATTATCAACTATCAGAAATCTTATTGATAATTGCCAATATCGACTATCGAAAAGATGACGATAGTCGACGTAATCGCTCATCGGTATTCGCTACCATAAAAAATTTTGTGCGGGCAGTGCGGCCAATGACTTTTTTTGTAACACCTACAGACGTCAGTGAGGGGCATTTTTTGCGGGCTGAAGTGCACTTTTTATTGCTACCAGTTTGTAATACATGCCACTTTTTTCTCAATTTGATTTTAATTTTTATAGGACGTGAAATGACCAAAAAAACAGCAATTTTAGTGTTTGGAATTTTTTTCTTCTACAGTGCATGGTTATGTCTCTACTGCATCGGACAAAAAAAGTGGTCGTTTATTTTTTTAGATGCACAGCTGCGGTATTTGTCACGCTTTGTACAAAAACCTCGGTCACTTCTTTTTTTTTGCCGTCACCCATACAAGGAAAACTAAAAAGCCTGGCTATATTATACAACATGTTATATAACACGCCGGCGCCGAAAGACGAGCAGAGGAAAGACGAGCTGTGTAACTACAAAACTCGTCATTCCTATTGCCGACTAGGGGCCGCACAAACGATCGTATCTTACATGCTTTAAAAAAACTAAAATGCGCGCCGCAGATACGATTGTAAAAGCTAAGGCCAGTGGGAGACCATAGCCTAACTGGTGTTAAATTTTAATAGACTGGGACTATTTGGGACGGTGGCGACACCAAATATAGGGAGACCATTTTATTTTATCTAATTTGTAATATGGCGAAAGGGAGGGAGTATATCAACTTTTAAAGGGCATTTTCACACGCGTCATGCCTCCGTATGAACATATCCTTTTCTGATGCCTCTCTGGGTTCATATGAATGGGATCCAAACATGCATCTAGACAATTAGCAGTTGAGATATCACTGCCGGCAATGAGGAACACGCAGCGGCGTTCACAGCGGGGTACGAGAAGAGATTCGCAGCACGTGTTTCATGGCGCCTGTCAGGTCTGTCTTTCAGTCAGTATGGCGATCAAAGAAATGACATGCGATTCTTCATCCAAACGACAGACCCGACAGGCAGGAGGGAGACACGCAGCGGTGATCCCTCATGTGAATGGTGCTGCGTGTCTGTCATTGCCGGCAGTGATAATCTCACTGCTCATTGTTAGATGCGTGTCTGGGTCCATTCAGATGAACCCAGAGAGCATCAAAAAAGCGATATGGAAACATACGGCAGGCAAGTAACGCCGTGGTGAACATGCTCTAATACTTTTTGATATTTTTTAACTTTTAAACTTTTTTTTTTTTACATTCACTTTGAGGCCTATTCACACAGGCCGTGTGGGTGCTAGAGAGTACTCCTTCCTCCCCCAGGGCCTTGTGGGTGCTTGAGAGGGCCCCCCTCCCCCCCCGGGCCATGTGGGTGCTCGAGAGGGCCCTCTCCACCTCTCCCCGGGGCGTGTGGGTGCTTGAAAGGGCCCCCCCCCCCACCGGGCCCCTTTTCCTCCCGGCTGTGTGTGTGGTGGGGGATCCCTTCTCCACCCGGGCCATGTGGGTACATGAGAAGGCCCTCTCCAGTCGGCTCAGCTGTGCTCCAGTGACAAATCTTCTACTTACATGAGCCCTGCTGTGCGTGCTGTAGCTGAGCCTGAAGTCGGGACCTCCTCCTCTGTCTGTCTCCGCCGCTGCTCTGTGCCCGGCGACGGGATGCAGAACAGTTTAAATCCGTAAAGCTCCGCCCCTCGGAGCGGGGCCTCACGGATTCAAATTATTCAGCATCCTGCCGCCCACAGACAGAGAGGAGGCGGGCCCGGCTACGGTTAAAGCACGCACAGGGCTCATGTAAGTAGAAGATGATCTCAGAGTCTGCGCAGCTGAGTCGGGAGCCCCCCCCCCCGTCAGCACCGCCCCGCTGGCTGTAACTTGAAGCGGAGGCGGAGCGCAGGACACGGGCGCCGGGTGCACAGACGCCGGGCCCCCCTCCACCCCTCGGCACACAAAACACATGACGGCCCGGCACTGCGGGCACTATGTAGAGCGCAGCGCTCGGCTGCGCCGTGCTCTACAGTGTGTAAAAAAAAAAAAAGAACGGAAATAAGCGGGCCTGCTTGAAGCGGGCCCCTTATTTCTCCGGGCCTAGTACAGGTGTACGGGTTGTACCCCCTGTACGGCGGCCTTGATGACACCAGTACACCCCAGATGAAAAGAGGCAACCAAAATCCTATATGGGACTACATTTTGGATATATTAGCCAAGGTTACTATATGACCATTTTGGTTCTTTTAACTGTATGACTGGGTTATCAAATTTCTGGTGGGAACCCCTTGTTTAACCCTTTTTCACCTTTATTTATATGAGTGTTTCTTCCCTCCATTATTTAGACGTGTCATTGGACATATATTTTTATATTTTTATTGGTTTATCATGTCCAAGGTGCATTCCCATATTATCCTAAATTGTGCCTATAAATTGAATGGTATTAGCTTGAAACATCTGAGGCACATTGCTCTTAACGTGCCTTAGACAGAGTTGTATTTGCTTGTTGTGTCCAGGGCGTATCTCCGGCTATTTTTGCTATATGTTATCAAGCTGAGTTAAATGCACCTATGAATTTTATTGTATGGATTCATTTGAGGCGCATTCTCAGATCTTGGATATGCGTCTTTTATTTATGTGAATGAGCCTTTGATCTATGTGTCTTAGATGCATTTCCGGTTTATCATTGTTGGCACGCATTCTGCGTTCCTAATGCCGGATATACTTAATTAAGTACCCGGAAATTCACGCTGACAGCTTGAGTTCCAACATATGCTGGAAAGATATGGCTACTCACATGTGGTGCTTTGGCAGGAATTATAAAGTCCTAATATCGATTGGTGAGTGAGTTTTGTGGGAGGAGTTCACATATATAACAGTCAATTTGTGGTATTTTGGTTACCTCTTTTCATCTGGGGTGCACTGGTGTCATCATACACCTAGAGATATTCATCATTTAGTTTTAGTATTAGGGTTGCCTAGGAACAGTTTATTAAGGAGCCGCCCCTTTTGGGGCGATGTCCCCGTGGTTAAGTAGGGTGAGTAGAGGGTAATATTGGGATTATATATTATTTTTTTGTTTGGTTATTCCTCTTTCAGGATTTATTAGTCTATCTTCTGACACCTAAGGTGGACATATGGTGGAAGTCATCATATCGGGAATCATTCTACTAACCGTGAGTCCTAAATTTTTTATTTTTTTTAAAGGCATCCCTATTATAGTTGTGACTATATGGATTATACTATTTTGATTAAGGGTTTCTATAAATTATGTGTATATATTCTGTTTTAAGTATCTAATTAGAAGTTATATTTTAGTTGAGATTATTACATTTGCATTTCTAAACCTCAGTGGGCTGAGGCACAAACATCAATCTGTTCTTGACATTTCTGTTAAAGGGGCAATACACTATACTGTATATAGACATTTTGGTACAGGCTGAAACAGTGTAGGTAACATACTACTCTTCCCAGTTTTGCCTTTGTGAACTACTCATGGGGCTTGCATAAAGACCACGGGTAAGAAAGTTCAGGAAAAGTGTATAAGAAGATTTAGAAAAGCAGTTGCCATGTGGAATTACTTACTGCTTGCCTTATTGCCCATTACAACCAACAAATGCTTAGCTTTCAGTTTACTGCTCTGGTAAATAGGAAACAAAAAGGGAGAAAGGAGGATGGAGCTTTCTCCTGTAATGTCTGGAAAAAAGATAAAATTGAAAGCTGAAATGTACAAGTTGTACTATTATAGACCAACTACATAGCACGAGTATTCTAATTCTCAACTTGATAGCCTCATTTAGACTATATGGATAAAGGGAATCTGTCAGGTGGTTTATGCTACTCTATCTGAGAGCAGGATATGATAGAGGGAGAGAAGCTAAACTTCAGAGAAAATACACACCGGATTCATTAAGAAATAATAGAAGTCTTGCTTATCCCACCCACACGCAGTGATTAACAGCTTTCCCTGTATCAGTGTTTATACGGAGCTCACATCCTACTCTAATAAAGAGCAGCATAAACCACCTGACAGGTTCTCTTTAAGTTCTAAAGATCCAAAGTGATTGTTGTTTATTGTGACTGGCAATTTAAAAGTGCATCCATGTTGTGATTTGTCCAATTGTGTGTCTATATGATTTTACTGATACAGACTTTATGGCATAAACTTAAATGTATAAATAGACTTTGCTTTCATTGGACATTTTTTTGAAAGTTTGACCAATAAATCCTACTTACAAAGATAAATATCCCTGGTAGGTGACACTTTGGGATGTCAAAATTTGACTTTGAATGTATAGTTATGTACTATATATAATGGGGATTTACAAACAGACATTTTGTAAACCTTTCTTACTCTTTTGTTCTGTATATTTTACACTATTTGTTGTCTAGATTTTTGTTTCCTCTTCATTCCTCTGCAGTTATTGCATATAAGACCTGGTTGTGAGCAAAGTGTGATTGAGAGGTCCACCACTTTTATCCATAGTTGCCAACTTTTGAAATTGAAAAAGCAGGAGACTGTAGTTGGCGGCGCGCTATGCGCTGCGGCAAGGATTTGCATGGCCACGCCCATCTTGTCGGTGTGCCACGCCCCTTCAAAAAGCAACACCCACTCCACCTAACTGCATAACGGCTTTGGAAGAAATCCAGGTAGATGCCCTTATAGCCAGGTAGTAGCCCCCCATAACCAGATAGTGCCCCTTACAGGCAGGTAGATGCCCCCTTGTAGGCAAGTAGTTGCCCCCTCTGTAGCCAAGTAGATGCCCCTTTGTAGCCAAGTAGATTCCCCATTGTAGCCAAGTAGATTCCCAGTAGATGCAGGTAGAGCCAAATTTGTAGCCAGGTAGATGCCCCTTTTGTTAGCCGGGTAGATGCCCCCCTTTGTTAGCCAGGTAGATGCCCCCCTTTGTTAGCCAGGTAGATGCCCCCTTTGTTGCCAGGTAGTGCCCCCTTTGTTAGCCAGGTAGATGCCCCTTTGTTAGCCAGGTAGTTCCCCCTTTGTTAGCCAGGTAGTTGCCCCATTGTTAGCCAGATAGTGCCCCTCTGTTGCCACGTAGGTGCCCCCATTGTTAGCCAGGTAGTGCCCCCTCTGTTGCCAGGTAGCGCCCCCATTGTTAGCCAGGTAGATTCCCTCTTTGTAGTCAGGTAGATGCCCCCTCTGTTGCCAGGTAGATGCCCCCTCTGTTGCCAAGTAGATGTCCCCTCTGTAGCCAGGTAGATCCAAATTTGTAGCCAGGTAGATGCCCCCCTTTGTTAGCCAGGTAGATGCCCCCCCTTTGTTACCCAGGTAGATGCCCCCTTTGTTAGCCAGGTAGATGCCCCCTTTGTTAGCCAGGTAGATGCCCCCTTTGTTAGCCAGGTAGATGCCCCCATTGTTAGCCAGGTAGGTGCCCCCAGTGTTAGCCGGGTTTAGTGCCCCATTGTTAGCCAGGTAGTGCCCCCATTTTTAGTCAGGTAGTGCCCCCATTGTTAGCCAGGTAGTGCCCCCGCTGTTAGCCAGGTAGTGCCCCTCTGTTGCCAGGTGATGCCCCCATTGTTACCCAGGCAGTGCCCCCCATTGTTAGCCAGGTAGATGCCCCCTCTGTTGCCAGGTAGTGCCCCCTCTGTTGCCAGGTAGTGCCCCCATTGTTAGCCAGGTAGATGCCCCTCTGTTGCCAGGTAATGCCCCCTCTGTTGCCAGGTAGTGCCCCCTTTGTTGTCAGGTAGTTGCCCCATGTACCCAGGTAGTGCCCCCTTATTGTAGCCAGGTAGGGCCCCCTCTGTTGCCAGGTAGATGCTCCCATTGTAGCCAGGTAGAGCCCCCTTATAGCTAATAAAATTAAAAAAATTTAAAAGTCACTCACCTCACCAGGCTCCTGCAGCTCCGGACACCTCCGATCTCCTCAGCGACGCAGGGGAAGTGAGTGCAGAGGCGCGTCACTCCCCCTGCGCCGCTGACCTGTATGTACAGTGCACACCAGAGCTGTACATTCAGGGGGAGGAGGGAGGAGGGGAACGATCCCTCCTGCCTCCTCCCTGCACAGCGAGACTCCGGGCGGGTGAAGCGGGCGCAGCGGCCGCTTCACCCGCCTGTGGGAACGGACCGGCGGTGCCCGAGTAGCGCACCAGCGCTACTCTGGCGCCGCGGTCATTTAAAGAGCCCCCGCTGCCTGCTGGCGGCGGGAGTTTCGCCAACTCTGCTGGGAGGGCGGAGGGGAGGAGGGGGAACCCCAAATAGCGGGACCCCCCCGCCAAAAACGGGAGAGTTGGCAAGTATGCTTTTATCTGGTGTCCTAATGAAGCTGCAGGTTTTGTTTGACAGTTTTTTGTTATTTAATTCCTAATCCCAGTGGGTAAAGATAGTTCTAAAATCCAAAATATATAATATAACTCATAAAAATATAGAAATACAAACCTCATCTATGAAAACAATCTAGGCCTAGGACTTTCTTTGTTGCCCATAGCAACCAATCAGAGCTCATTTCATTTCATATAGTGCTCCTGAAAAAATGTAACAAAGAAAGTTTTAGATCTACATAGTTTTCATACACAAGGCCCTAAGAATTGTTCTATTATAATTTTAAATAAATGTTAAGGTTCTGCTGTAAATGTACAAATGTAGTTAATGTTTTAACTAAAATAAAGATTTTTAAATTGAATTTTTTGAATTTGTTCTTGAAAACATTTTAACTTTATGTATGCGTTATTACTTTTCTTTCAAAAACAGCAGCTTCTCAACAGCATCTTTCTATCTACCGTAACAGGATAGTTATACTATTTAATATGTTCTTAAATAGATAAAATTCACAGTGGAGAATACAAAAGAGGCTTTCAATTTGTGACATTTTTTAGAAAGAAAAAAATGTTTGCAGTTAGTTGACAAAATGTACGTTGTGGTCTGTTAGGACTTATAATCTTCACCTGAGATCCCATTTTGTTACCCATAATATAGTCATCAAATGACTTTGGCCTTGTAGCTATAAGCTCCTCATTGGGGGAATTGCCTAAGTTCCCATATCCTTTAATTTTCCTCTCTGCATTTTAATTTAACAAATTATTCGAAGTGGTAAAAATTCGTTTCAGTATCAATTGAATGCTATACATCTCCTTTTTCATATTTTTTCTTTTTCCAAAACGCATACAATATCATATATAAAATATGTGTGTGCCATGTATGCATGTTATAGCTCTGATTTTTTACATGATCCATGTGATATGTGTGACTGCAGAAACAGTTCTAATGCTAAACTTTTCATTTCAGGCTGGCAGCGTGACACCTAAATCTCCCTCCACTGATATATTTGAGATGGTTCCTTTTACCTCACTTTCCCCTGAAACAACCACACCGACAAGAAATGGTTCACAGCTTCCATCTGTGCCCAGCAGGTCGACAGAGATAAGTAAGTTGTTATAATCCAACAAAAAATTGTAAAAAGTGTTTGTCCTTTAGGGACATTTATTTAGGGGCATTGCTAGGGTCCGAAAACATTCAATGCATGGGCCCTCTGTGTTACGTTTTGTTCACAGGGCTGGTTTTACGCCACATTTTTTATGTAGCATCGTAATCTGCAACATATATTTTTACGGATAAAAAAAAGCGTAAATTCCTGTCACTAATTTTACGTGTATTCCACATAGATATTGTCCATCACCTCAGCAGTACACTGTACAAAATCAGTGCAGACGCTCTGCAGACTTATAAGTGATTACACTGTAGTTACATCCAGTGACTCACAAATGACATCTTCTCTGATAAATCTTTCGCTTTTATTTTTCTTCTCCATCCGACGTAGATCAACATGCCTTCTCCCAGTCATGACTTATCTCCGCAGAATTTACCTCACAAACATTTTAGAATCCTAACTTTTTTAGCACCTATATACCTTCCTACGTACTGGAGAGGTTTATATACCGCCCTACCTAATGGGGGCTTACATAGGAAATCATGGTGCTGCCCCATCCTCCACAGCAATCAGTGGTCTGTGGATATGGGGTCACCAAATGTTCCTATATAGGCCCCTATTAGGTAGGGAGGTATATAACCCCTCCCCCTCCAAAGTAGGTAGGTAGGTATGTAGGTCCCCTCAGTAGGTAAATAGGTATAAAGCCCCCTGCAGTGGACTGGGGGCCAGGGGACCACCAGTGTAGTTTGTTTTGGGGACCCACCCTACAGCTACTATACATAATACAGTGTTCAAAACAGAACTGTATTGTGCAGTACGCAATACCAAGTGAGTCACATATCTGTCTGTCTCACACACCAGTCTCACATGTCTTTCTGTCTCACACATTTGTCACAGTCTAACAAATCATAGATAGACACATGGGTAAGTTGTTCCATCCATGCCCTCCATCCATATCCTCCTCAACCCCCCACCAACCCACATACAATATCCACCTGCAAGTTTTTCCTTGGTCACACATCTCGCCACTTTCTAAAATAAACAACACTATGAATGCAAGCAAGAAAGTATAAGTGAAACCCCTAATCACAGGTTCTGGGACAAGTGGGCACTCACTTTTGCAATCAGGAACAAGTGTACGCTGCTACTATACAAGGGCCAATGTAACCTACAACTCCGCCATATAGAGATCATATAGTGGTCAGACATTAGCTCAGGTCGCATCACATGACAATGAATACAGCACTGATCCAACACAGAAGCAAAATAACCACTGACATCAAGAGACTCACAAGAGACGTCTTCTCTGGTGAGTCATTCTATTCTCCATGAGTCGTTATTTTTCTCTTTTTTTCTCCATCGAGTCCAGACAGCTATTACAACTTCTCTTGGCCAACACTTATCCCTGCAAAATTTACACACAAATATTCTAGAATCCTCACTTTTCCAGCACTTTACCTTTTTCCACCTCTGTACACATTTCCCCGGGGTGGGAGAGTGGGTACAGACCACAGCTTAGAAGCATAGTCTCATCGAGGGTTGGAGGGGGGGGGGGGGAGTAACCTCCTGTTCTACGGCTATGCCTGTGCCTCTCAGAATCATATTACCAAGTAGGTAGGCAAGGCCATAGGTAGATAAATGGGCAAGGCCCCAGGTAGCTATGTAGGACTTATTTAGGTAGGTAGAACCCCGTTGGATAAGTTGGTATTATCTAGGTAGGTAGGCCAGCCCCAGGCAGGTTTCTGGGTAGGCCAAGGTAGGTTGGTTGGTATTCCCAAGTTAGGTAGGCCCCAAGTAGAAAAGTAGTCAGGAGATAAGCCCCAGGTATGCAGATGATAGGTGGGCCATAGGTAGGTAGGTAGATAGGTCCCAGTTAGGTTGGGGGAAGTTGGGTTCCATGGTAAGCACCAATGGCCGACAACTGGTAGGATTAAGGCCTAAGACTTAGGCTTATCATGCTGAATAGCGGAGCAAATCGCCAACGGTGCTCTACTCTGCTAAGACCATGTAGTCCTGGGAATCAAGGTAATTTCTCTTTAGATCTCCAGACCCTGCCTTTCAATGCTAAGGACAGAGGGCCCAAGTGTTCTGAGGCAACATGCAGTGGCTGGGCCCCCGGTGGCAGCGGGCCCCATAGCACATGCTATGGCTACTATGGCAATAGTTCCACCACTGGAGCTCTGTGCCCACCAGGGGTTTCACTGACACAATAGTAGGTAGCTAGATATTTAGATAGCCTTAGTAGGTAGGTAAGCATATAGGTCCACTCAGACACAAGCCCCAGATAAAACTGCCTAGCGACGCCCCTGCATTGATGGCATACTCATCAGGCCAATGTGTAATTTGGTGTTGGGGGGTCCTATAGTTTTAAATAAGAGGGTTGTAACTTCATTTGCTTTGTTTCTGACACAGTGCCTGTCCTGACCTGCAATAGAGGATGGAATTGCAATACAGGCCCTTTAAATTGAACTACTTCCAAATAAAATTGAAAAGAGACATGCAAGTAAGCCATCAGAATCCATACTTGTAGCAAAGATTCGCTCCAAGCTATGTATTGTTGTATATACTTAGGAAGATATGTATAGAACTAGGCAGATCCAAGTACATTTTCGCATCTATTTTTCAGTTTTAAATGCGCCTGAATCTATGAAAGTGCTTTTTGTGCGTTCATAAATGGTGTCTAAAGATCATTGCGCCTCGTCTGTGTGTTTGCCGCAATATGGAACTTAGGCACATAAGTAATGCGGCAAACATGTATAAAGACTATAGACAGGCTGGAAATGAAAGAAAAGTCATTAGAATAGGATGCCAGTGAATAGAAACTATGGTACTGATCTTGCTTGGTGGACCACATGTCCCAGCAAGACCTGTGCTGTTCTGGCTTTCACTGTATGTAGAATAAAGGGTGAAAGCAGCAAAAATAAGTTTCAAATTTAATGTAGTAAAAATGTAAAAATGTGAACAACATCAGTGAGTTTTTTAACGTAAAATTTGTTTCAGATTCTATTCATTTTAAATACACTTTATAGGAGATATTTTTATATTTTTGAGACATATTTTTATATGATAACATTTTTTATTAAATTTAAATAATTTAATTCTATATAGTTTGATGATTAGGGATGAGCGATTATAATCGACAAAGTTGAAATTGGCACGGTTTTTAGGTTGATTGGAAATTTCCGATCACACGATAATTTAGGTGAGAATATGCGCATAATCTATTACTTTCTCGCCATTTTCGCCGCTTCCTGTCATTTTGGCGGCCAGCAAATCAGCTTAGAGCATAGAGCAGGGTGCGGTGGGTGTGCGACGTCATGACTGTGATGTGTATCGTTGTCTTTGGCTGGAAAAATTACATGACCTAGTTTTGCATAGAACAGCCCTTCCTGTTCAGCATCAGTGTGTCAGTGTGTCTCATAAGAGTAGGACGTGTGTTAGCACTCTCTACTTAATACAGCTCAGAGACAAAGTTCTCTTTGTTATCACAGACAACTATGCTGTGAACATTAAAACATAGGTAGATTAGAGAATTTCAGTTCTTAGTTAGTTAGGCTGAGACTTTTAAAGAAGCATCTAGCGTTGTACAGCTGCGGGGGGGGGGGGGGGGGAAAGGGTGAGACAGACAGGCAGGCTTTCGAAAGGAGAGTGTATATTGTGCAGCCCATACTGCTTTGAACCTGCATTGAAATGGCTTTTTTTTAACCAGTTTTTGGTGAAATAGTACCATTTATTGTGTGCAGCCCAGTTTTGTTCAAAAACCGACCTTGTACTTACATTAGGATACAGAACTTTTCTAGTTACTGCAGGTGTATTTCATAGGAGCAAAAACCACCTTTTATTATCCGTACACGATTTAATTAGGTTTTTTTTTTTAACTTTGTGCACCCAGTTTTGTTCAAAGACCCAACTTGTACTTACATTAGGATACAGAACTTTTCTAGTCACTGCAGGTGTATTTTATAGGTGCAAAAACCACCTTTTATTATCCGTACATGATTTAATTAGTTTTTTTTTCACATTTGTGCAGCCCACTTATGATCAAAGACCCACCTTGTACTTACAATAGGATACAGAACTTTTCTAGTCACTGCAGGTGTATTTCATAGGTGCAAAAACCACCTTTTATTATCCGTACACAATTTAATTAGGTTTTTTTTCACTTTTGTGCAGCCCAGTTTTGTTCAAAGACCCACCTTGTACTTACATTAGGATACAGAACTTTTCTAGTCACTGCAGGTGTATTTCATAGGTGCAAAAACGACCTTTTATTATCCATACACGATTTAATTAGTTTTTTTTTTCACTTTTGTGCAGCCCAGTTTTGTTCAAAGACCCACCTTGTACTTACATTAGGAAACAGAACTTGTCTAGTCACTGCAGGTGTATTTCATAGGTGCAAAAACCACCTTTTATTATCCGTACACAATTTTATTAGGTTTTTTTTCACTTTTGTGCAGCACAGTTTTGTTCAAAGATCCACCTTGTACTTATATTACGATACAGAAATTTGCTAGTAATTGCAGGTGTATTTCATAGGTGCAAAAAACACAGTTTTTTATCCGTATAACGTTTAAATAGTTGTATTTCACTTTGGTGCGGCCCAATTTTGTTCAAAGAGCCACCTTGTACTTAAATTTGAATACAGAAATTTTGTGGTAACTGCTGTTGTAATTCATTGGTGCAAAAACCACCTTTTCTTATCCGTATAACATTTAAATATCTGTATTTCACTTTGGTGCGGCCTAGTTTTGTTCAAAGAGCCAACTTGTACTTAAATTTGAATACAGAAATTTTGTGGTAACTGCTGTTGTATTTCATTGGTGCAAAAACCACCTTTTATTATCCGTATAACATTTAAATAGCTGTATTGCACTTTGTTTCGCCCCAGTTTTTTTCCAAATAGCCACCTTTTACTTAAATATGAATACAGAAATTTCGGAGTTACTGTTGGTGTATTTCATTGGTGCAAAAAACACCATTTCTTATCTGTATAACTTTTAAATGGCTGTATTGTACGTGGTGTGGCCCTAGTTTTTTTTTCAAATAGCCACGTTGTACGACAATTGTGTTAGAAAAATTTTCTAGCAACTGTTTGTCATTGCTGCAAAAAATGCAAATTCTCAACCGTGTAACTTCTGAATAGTTTTATTGCACTCGTTGAATCTCAGTTTGGCGCAGATAGCGGACTTGTATGATATTTTGTTGAAAACTATCAATTCCTAGTCTTACTGGGCAGTTGTAAATCCCTGGGACTGAAGGAAGAACACTGTTGATTTTGTCTTACAGTTCTTCCATCAGACCGCATTTCACAGGTATTTGCTAGAAACAATTCAGTTTCTAATCCTAGTTGGCTGTAGGAAATTAGAGGGATTTAAGAATAGCTGTGATTTGCTGTCTTTCAATAAAAGATTGTCAAAAACTCTTCCATACCTTCATAAATTTTTATCTTTCTGAACACGGAGCGAAATGCAGGTGGTCAGCAAGTAAAGAGGGGGGTAGGACATGGAGGTAGAGGTACGAGAGAAGGTGCTTCTTCCAGTGCTGGCGACAACACGCAAGCCAGCATATAGTCGGTTGCAGGACCGTCAGGCCTGTCATCGCTGGGTCGGGGCCCTGTGAATCTCAGTAACGAACAGCGTCGCCAATCTGTTCTTCAGTAGTTAATGCAACCTGCATCCAGCAGTCTTACCTCCTCGTCCTCCCAGTCACGGCCACAAATGTCATCATCATCATCATCGTCAGTATCCATCCAACATGAAGCGAAGGCAACCCAAATGTCAACTCGTGTACCCACCACTGTGGATAATCCATTTTCTGAAGACCTCTATGATGACAAAATGTGGTTGGGGTCAGAAGGCATTTCCAAAGATCAAGAGGCCAAAGAGAATGATTTTGTTTGCTCTGACGCCCAGTTACTGATGCCATCAGAGGATGAGAAGGAAGCCGGTCAATCGGCAAAAATCCCGGGCGGTCGGCAACGCCTTGCAGTGCCTCTTGCTTGTAACCCGCATCTCCTGGATGCAGAATGTCAGGACGACCAAGTCACCTGTGTTGATGATGATGATGATGATGATGATGACGACATTGCGGATTCAACGTGGTCTTTTCAGCAGAATTTGCTTGCTAGCGCTTTATCAATGGACAAGGAGGAAGACGATGGGGTAGTGTCAGTACGGGTCCCACCTTAAAAAGGGAGAGGGCGGTCGCAGAAGTCCGCTGAGATGATTCCGCCAGCCACGATCAGCGGAAACACCGCTCCTCGCGTAACACGTCGAAAAAGTCCAGGACCTCTCAAGCCTGGGCCCATTTCAAGCAAGCCTCTGATTCTCCCAGCAATTTCATATGCTGCCTTTACCGTAAACGCATCAGTAGAGGCAAGAATCTTAGGTGTTTAACCACCACCAACATGTCTAGTCACATGCAGGGAATGCATGAGTTGAAATGGAGGGAACACTTGGCCAAAAAGGCCACACTGATGTTGGGCTTCCAACCACTGTCACACCCTCTGTCTCCGCCTCCTCCTCCTCCGCCACCACCAAGCGTTACTCAGCTGCCCATGTCTCTCAGAGTCATGATCAGGGATCAGCCTCCACTTCAGCCTCCACCGTTGTCCGAGTACCACCAGCACCACCAGAGACCCATCCTACCCATTCTCCTTCCACCAGTTTGATGACCTGCATGCCGTACAGCGGCCAGTCTAGTAGCCAGCCTTCTGTATAATAGGTTTGGGAGCAGAAGAAACACTTCAACCCAAACGATCCCAAAGCCAAAATCCTGAATGTCAGCATTGCCAGGCTTTTGGCCTTGGAAATTTTGCCTTTCCGTCTGGTGGACACAGATGGGTTCCGCCACATCATGGCCCTTGCCTGCCCCAATACCAGATGCCGTGCAGGCATTTCTTTTCCAGAAACGCCGTCCCTGCCCTGGCCAGCCACGTGTCATCTAAAATTTCAAGCACGTTATCTGCATCTGTGTCCGGCAAAGTCCATCTGACCACCGACACATGGACTAGTAAGCACGGTCAAGGCCGCTATAACTCTGTGACAGCTCACTGGGTGAGCTGGGTGGATGTCTCTGGTGGTGACAGTGGCTCTCAGGCTCGGCGCACGCTCTTCAAAACTGCAGGGATGGTGCAGGGTTCTTTCCCCCAAGGTCCTCAGGCGGCATCACGTGCCCAGGGAAACCAGGCCATTTTGAAATTAATCTGTCTTGGAGACCGTCAACACACAGGTCAGGAGCTGTGGACGGCTCTCCGCAGCGAGACCGAGTGCTGGCTGGGTGACACGGACCTTGTGCCAGGCAAGGTGGTGTGCGATAACAGTCGAAATCTGCTGGCCGCCCTTAAGATCCGTAGGCTGGAGCACATCCCTTGCCTGGCACGCGTCATGAACCTTGTCCAGAAATTTCTAAAGCTCTACCCGGGTCTGGACTGCCTGCTGAGGAAAGCTCGGGGTCTGAACTTGCACTTCCGCCGTTCGCACCCTGCTTCGTGCCGCCTTGCTGCGTTGCAGCGTCAGCTTGGTCTCCCCGTCAACTGTCTCATTGTTGACGTGGCAACACGTTGGAATTCCACCCTCCACATTCTCCAGCGATTATGGCAGCAGCGCAATGCCATTACACAGTACGAAGTGACACATGGCCTGACAAGCAGAGGTGCGGACCTCGGGGTGTTGAGCCACCGAGAGTGGAGGCAGGTGAAAGAGCTCTGCACCATACTTGCCAGTTTTGAAAAAGCCACCAAAATGGTCAGTGCGGACAATGCCCTTGTCAGCATGAGCATTGTGGTGATCTTAGTTCTGGAACGATCGTTGCACACTCAAACATGAGGTCCAACCAGCGACAGAGGAGGAGACGGCCAAGGAGCCTTTCTCTCCGTCGAGTCCACAAGGCCTGACAGTTTCACAATTTTATCGGTCTTCAGTAGGCGGTGGTTCAGGGTCCAGGGCTAGTGCAAGGCGGCGCCTCAGCTCTCAGGGTGCATCATCTGAGGCAAGTAAGGGCTGTGTTGAAGCTGTGCCGGAGGAAGCGGAGGAGGAGGAGGTATTCCTGGACACTGACGTTACCGACATCCGTGCCATGGAAAGAGGTTGGTGCGACTTTGAGGTGGAGGAGGAAGATGAGGAAGATCAGTTTGCATTTCCCCCTCGACCCAGAGGCTTGGGAAATCAAGGCTCCATCTCTTCGATGAGTGCTTGGATGCTCCATTTCCTACAACATGATCCTGGAATTAAGGCCATCAAAATGAACAACAGTTACTGGGTGGCCATTCTCCTCGATCCCCGGTACAAAACAAAACTCAGAACTTTCCTTCCACCCACACAAATAGAGAGTAAAATGCAGGAAATGGAGACCTTGCTAATTGATCAACTGGAGACATCTGTTGCGTCTGCTTCACGTTCTTCAAATATCACGGTGGAACAACGTCAGCAACGTGACAGCAGTAGAGTGCCAAGTAGCCGTAGCGGCAGCAGCAGCAGCAGCAGGCAATGTGGCAGAATCCTAATGGGTGACCTCTGGCAATCTTTATTTACAACACACATACAACACACAGAGATCAGCTTAAGATCATGGTGCACGACTATCTGCATCTGTTTTTGGATGTGTTCCAGACCCAATTGACTTCTGGGTATCCAAAATGGATGAATAGCCCGAGCTCGCTCGCCACGCCATAGAGGTGTTGTCCTGCCCACCAGCCAGCGTCATATCTGAGCGGACCTTCAGCACAGCTGGAGGAGTCATTACAGACAAACGCATCCGGCTTTCCACAGATAATGTAGATCGTTTGACTTTCATCAAGATGAATCAGGCATGGATCTCTGATGATGTTGTGGCCCCAAATGCCGAGGTCACCAATTAGTTGCCGGTCTACTTCACATTCCTCTTCCAAAAGAAATGGTCCCCTTGAAAACTTTTTTTTAAATTCGTACTGCAATTTTTATTCTCCGTTCCCAAAAGATCATTTTGCTGGTTTTGCATTGAGGAGACTGTAAAAGACACCAAGGTTTCATGAAAAAAAACCATTCCATTTACTCACTTTATTTTAGAATTTTTGCTTGAAAGGGTTTTGAGGCATGTTGTGTGGTACAGCTAAAATCATGGTCCTTTGGAACAAAAATGTGGCTAAGGGCATTTCTCCCCCCAAAATTTTTTTAAACAGGGGCCCGAGAAAGTCATTTTTAATTTTTTGGGTCATGCGCTTTGAAATGCAGCAATACTAAGGTCCTATTTTAAAAAAAATGTGGTTTTTAAAAGACATTTGTTCTTTACAATTTTCAAGGTGTCTCAGGGTCTGTTTTGAATTTTTGGGGGATGTTGCTGTGAAAAGAGCTATACTACAGGTACTTCGAAAAAAAAGTTGTTTTAACAGACATTGTTTTCTTTTAATTGTCAAGAGTGGCTCAAGGGTGATGGTGCTGTCAAAAACAGGAATAGGTAGGAAACTGTTAATGGACACATATTGCAAAATGACTTGTTTTTGCAAGATCTTTAACATAGCTAGCAATCCTTGTAGTGAGACAACCCATTTACAATTTACAATTAAAAAAAAGAGAAACAAAGATGTGATGGGATTCCATCCTATTTTAAAAATGTTTTCTAGAATTAAACTATTAAAAACTTGCATGTACAAAATAGCTGATACAAATATTCCTCTGAATTGTACATGGGAGGTACAGGAACAGATGTAAGTTATTCAGAGGACATGGTGTATGGAGCACATTATCCACCCCAAGAACAGAGACAATTTCCTCCAACACGTTGAGTAAAACGAGAAAAAGAATGCCAAGATAAAGGGCACCTGGGTGAAACAGGAGCGTCAACTACCAGCATCTCCAAGTGAAGCTCAATTATTCCGCACTCATACGGAGGGGCAAGCGCTCTCGTAGAGGCAGAAATATCTCTAGCGCTACCCAGGTCTTGACTGTGTACTGAGGAAGGCTGGAGGTCTGAGCTCACACTTCCACTTCCGCACTCTGCTTCAGCACGACTGTTTTCGATGCTGCGTCATAAGGGCATTTTTTGCCGTGTTAGTGGATGACGGACGCCTCACCACTCCCACTGTAACTCGGGCACTGCTAGCTGAACCTGCATGCTAATAGATGACAAACACCAGCCCTGGCTCTCACCGCACCCACTGTAACTCGGGCCCTGCTAGCTGAACCTGCATGTTAATAGATGACGGACGCCAGCCCTTGCTCTCACCACACCCACTGTAGGTCTGGCCCTGCCACCCACGTTTACAGCCTCACCCGCCGTGATCAGTAATTTCCTCCAACCCACTTGACAGTAGAATGAAGGATTTTCAGACAGGCCTCGTTGACCTACTGGGGACATCTGTTTCATGTGCTTCACATTCTAATGTTACGGTGGAACAATGTCACCAGTAGAATGGCAAGTAGCTCTAGCAACAGCAGTAATGGAAAATGAGTTTTTTTTAATATAGTTTATTTCTTATTGAGAAATTTTCTGCTGATGGTCCATAAGGGCACCTGTGCGGGTTTTTTGGGTCATGCTGCAGTCCAGGACATGGATAGTCAATGTCCAGTTTAACTGAAATGGTGGTTGAAAGACTCCATTTTCCGGCACTTTTTAAATCGGGGGATCATGCAGGTTTGGGGCTCATGCTGTGGCCCAGGACAGGGATAGTCTATGTCCAGTTCAACTAAAATGGTGGTTGAAAGACTCCTTTTTCTGGCACTTTTTAAATCTGGGGGCCAATCAGGTTTGGGGCTCATGCTGTGGCCCAGGACAGGGATAGTCTATGTCCAGTTAAACTAAAATGGTAGTTGAAAGACTCCTTTTTCCGGCACTTTTTAATCTGTGGGTCAGACAGGTTTAATGGTCATACTGCGGTCCAGGACAGGTATAGTCAATGTCCAGTTCAACTAAAATGGTGGTTCAAAGACTCCTTTTTCTGGCACTTTTTAATCTGTGGTCATACAGGTTTGAGGGTCATGCTGCGGTAAAGGAACCTGTATAGTCAATGTCCAGTTCAACTAAAATGGTGGTGGAAAGACTCCTTTTCCCAGCACTTTTTAATCTGTGGGTGAGACAGGTTTAATTGTCATACTGCGGTCCAGGACAGATATAGTCAATGTCCAGTTCAACTAAAATGGTGGTTGAAAGACTCCTTTTTTCGGCACTTTTTAAATCTGGGGGTCAGACAGGTTTAATGGTCATACTGTGGTACAGAACAGGTATAGTCAATTTCCAGTTCAACTAAAATGGTGGTTGAAAGACTCTTTTTCCGGCACTTTTTTAATCTGTGGGTCAGACAAGTTTAATGGTCATACTGCGGTCCAGGACATGTATAGTCAATGTCCAGTTCAACTAAAATGGTGGTTGAAAGACTCCTTTTTCAGGCACTTTTTAATTCTGGGTGTCATGCAGGTTTGGGGCTCATGCTGTGGCCCAGGACAGGGATAGTCTATGTCCAGTTCAACTAAAATGGTGGTTGAAAGACTCCTTTTTCCAGCACTTTTTAATCTGTGGGTCAGACAGGTTTAATGGTCATACTGCGGTCCAGGACAGGTATAGTCAATGTCCAGTTCAACTAAAATGGTGGTTGAAAGACTCCTTTTTCAGGCACTTTTTAATCTGTGGGTCATGCAGGTTTGAGGGTCATGCTGCGGTCCAGGACATGTATAGTCAATGTCCAGTTCAACTAAAATGGTGGTGGAAAGACTCCTTTTTCCGGCACTTTTTAATCTGTGGGTCAGACAGGTTTAATGCTCATACTGCGGTCCAGGACAGATATAGTCAATGTCCAGTTCAACTAAAATGGTGGTTCAAAGACTCCTTTTTTCGGCACTTTTTAAATCTGGGGGTCAGACAGGTTTAATGGTCATACTGTGGTACAGAACAGGTATAGTCAATTTCAAGTTCAACTAAAATGGTGGTTGAAAGACTCCTTTTTCTGGTACTTTTTAATCTGTGGGTCATACAGGTTTGAGGGTCATGCTGCGGTACAGGACATGTATAGTCATTGTCCAGTTCAACTAAAATGGTGGTTGAAAGACTCCTTTTTCCGGCACTTTTTAATCTGTGGGTCAGACAGGTTTAAGGGTCATGCTGCGTTCCAGGACAGGGATAGTCAATGTCCAGTTCAAGTAAAATGATGGTTCAAATAATACTGCCTTCTGGCACTTTTTAATTTGTGGGTCATGCAGGTTTAAGGGTCATGCTGTGGTACAAGACAGAGATAGTGAATAGTCTGTGACTTTTTTTCTGGGACTTTTATAACCTAGTTGTGTTGCCTAAGATGTAGCACGTATCCAGTTTACCGTTGTGGATGTTAATTCCAGCTTCTCCATCCGTATTTGGGTGTAAGAATGAAGGTGTTATTCCTCTCCCATAGACTTTAATGGTCATCGGCGATAATCTATTATCGGCTATCGGATATCGGCATGATAATTGACGATATCGACTATCGACCCGATGACAATAGTCAACGTAATCGCTCATCACTAATAATTATCATAAATAACTTTTTATTACTATACTGGTGTGAGTTGAGAAATATTGGACATTTTTTTCCCTAACAGCAAATATAACTCCAACTCGACTCCTCAGGCAGACTACATTAACCCCTTAACGACCTTGGGCGTATGAGTACGTCCCAGGGCCGCTAAGGGGCTTTGCAGGGGGTTCGCTCCGCGACCCCCCCCCCCCCAGCCGCCGGGTGTTAGCGGCAATCGCCGCTAACACCGGCAGTAACAGCGCCGGCGGGTTGCGCTGCCCGCTGGCGCTGTTTTACCATCAGGCCCCGGGCAAAGCTGACCGCGGCGTCTGAATTAACGCCGATCGGTGCCGCGCACCGATCGGTGCGGTGATCGGCATAAGCGCAGCTATGCTGCGCCAATCCGATCACCGGGCATTGTGGTGGGGAGCCTTGGGAAGGCTCCCGTCACTTACCCTGGCCGGTTTGCCCCACTTCCGTCCGCAGACAGGAAGTGGGGAAACCGCCATCTTTGTACACCCTAATGCATTGCCTATGCAATGCATTAGGTTGTATTAACAATCGTGCCACCTAGTGGTCAAGTACCACAGGTGGCCTCAATGTTACAGTAAAAAAATAAATAATTAAATAAATTTTTAAAGTGCAAAAAAAAAAAAAAAGTATTAAAAGTTCAAATCACCCCCCTTTCCCCATTTTACAAATAAAATCATTAAAATAATAAAAAAGTTACACATATTTGGTATCGCCGCGTCTGAAAAAGTCTGATCTATAAAAATATAACATCATTTATCCCGTACGCTGAACACCGTAGAAGAAAAAAAAATTCCAAACGCCAAAAGTGCGTTTTTTGGTCATTTACGTCACTCAAAAAATGGAATAAAAATTATCAAAAAAGTCGCATGCATTCCAAACTGCTAGCGATAATAACTACACTTCAGCCCGCAAAAAATGCCTCTCACTGACATCCATAGGTGTTAGTAAAAAAAAGTTATTGGTCGCACAAAATGGCGCCGTGGCACAAATTTCAAAATAGAAAATGTTTGGAATTTTTTTACGGTACCAAAAAATAACGGAACCCTAATGTTTGGTATTGCCGGATGCGTAACAACCTGAAGAATACAGAAAAACACATTATATTTTACCGAAGTTGAACGCCGTAAAAGCAAAACCCCCGCAAACTGGCGAAAATACATTTTTTTTCACAATTTGTCCCACTTAGAATTTTTTTGCGGTTTTCCAGTATATTCTATAGTATAGTGAATAATACCATTAGAAAGTACATCTTGTCCCGCAAAATAAAAGCCCTCATGTGTCTATATAGGTGGAAAAATAAAGAAGTTATGGCTTTCAGAAGGCGAGGAGGGAAAAAATGAAGGGTGTACCCAAAAAAACGCCGGGCCCTTAAGGGGTTAAAATATGTCTGCCTGTTTCAGCAGTAATGTGCCTAGTTTTGCCAAGCCACATCCATATGTGTCTAATATTGCAAGTGTAGTACGTCATGCCCCCAGAACACCCGCTCATGTTAGGCGCATTAAAAAGTGTTGAGTCTTACATTCAATACGCCTAACACATTCGTTTGGCGCATTAGACATCATAGCCGGCTCACTTTGGCGCATTTTATACCAGAAAAGGGGGAAAAACCCAATCATACATGTCTCCCTTAGTTCAGTTATGTTAACATTGGTCTATGCATATGCTCTTTGGTTAATTGAAATAAATTTCACCTGACATATGATGAGACTGTTGCAATATGTCTACATAGAATATGTCTATTATTTAGATAAAAAAAACTTATTATTTAAAAACAAACGCCTTTGTTACTACTTAGAAAAATTGGTTTCGACAGATGTGTAATTGCAACTTGACTGAGTAAAACATGAATACTTGGATATTAATACCTATTAACTTTCACATAGTCTGACTAATATGAATCATTATTTCCTGTTACGATTTGTTTATTATCTAGGCTGAATTAGATTTACAGCATACCGTAATTACAGCAAAACTCTGTCAGATCCATCATCAGCTTGCTTGAAGCTGCAATATACAGTAAGTTTAAGGGATACCCTAGTCTCTACCCAAATTACAGTCTTTCCCTCAGTGAGGGGTAAGTCCCTGATAAAGTCCACGGACAAATTTGACCAGGGTCTTTGAGGAATGGGTAAAGGATAAAGTTCCTTCACAGAAGGACTATGAAGGACCTTAGTTTGAGCACACGTCTCACAGGCAAACACGTACAGTCAGGGGCGTCGCTAGGCAGATTCATTCGGGGCACGAGCCCCGAATGAATCTGCCTGTGCCCCGAGTCTCGGCGGCTCCAGGCCCCTGCCGTGGGCCTGGAGCGCAAAACCTCAGTGCGGGGCGGCGCGCCGATCTCTCTGACTGTGCGGCCGTTTCCCATCGGGGCCCCGCAGTCAGAGTCGGGGAGGAGGCAGGACGGATCATTCCCGTCCTGTCTGCTCCCCAGTATGTATCAGCGCTTGCTGAGCGCCTGTACATACACGTGGGGATCACAGGGGGCGTGAACGCGCCCCTGTCATCACCCCCCTGCGACGCTGGGGTCCTCTGAGCCGGCGTCTGCCGGCCGAGGAGGTCCCGTGCCCCGCGAGACGGCGTAAGCAGCGTGATGACAAACACGCTGCTTACACCGCTCTCAATCTGCAGGACCAGGACGCTCGGGCCGGGCTCATTAGGTAATTAGTTTTTTTTTAATTTTATTAGCTACAGGGGGGGCATGTGTGGCTACAGGGGGCATTTTGGCTACAGGGAGAGCATTGTGGTACAAGGGGGGGGATATGGGTACAGGGGAGGGAAGTGTGGCACAAGGGGGGGGATATGGACAGGGGGAGGGCATGTGTGGCTACAAGGGGGGGCATAGGGCTCGGGGGGGCATGTGTGGCTAAAAGGGGGGGCATAGGGTCCAGGGGGGGGGCATGGGGGGCTAAAGGGGGGGGGGCCATAGGGCTCGGGGGGAGGATGTTGGTACAAGGGGGGCATATGGTACGGGGGGGCGTGTGGGGTTTTTTAAAAGGGGGGCATTTGGCTACAGGGGGAGGCACTTTGTGGTAAAAGGGGGGCTTTAGGGGCTACGGGGGGGGCTTGGGGGGGTAAGGGGGCTTATGCCTGGGGGGGGGGGGGACTTGTGGGGTACGGGGGCTTTATGGTTGGGGGGGGTGGGGCTCTGGGGGCTTTTTGGCTACAGGGGGAGGGCATGTGTGGTTTAAAGGGGGGGGGCCATTTTTTGTGGCTAAAAAGGGGGGGCATGTTTTGGCTAAAAGGGGGGGGCATCTTTTGGTTAAAGGGGGCCATGGGTGGTTTACAGGGGGGGCCCTTGTGGGGCCCTACGGGGGGGGCCTTGTTTTGGGATACAGGGGGCATAGGGCTAGGGGGGGGGCATGGGGGCCTACAGGGGGCATATGGCTACCGGGGGGTTGTGGGGTTTACGGGGGTTTAGGGTACTGGGAAAGGGGGTGTGTGGCAAACAAGGGGGGGGCAATTTGGCTACGGGGGGGGCATGTGGGGCTCCCAGGGGGCATATGGTAGGGGGGGGGGGGGGCATGTGGGGCAACAGGGGGGGGCATGTGTGGCTAAAAGAGGGGGCATATGGCTACAGGGGGGGCATGGTGGTTTACGGGGGGGGCATTTGGCTCCCGGGGGGGGCATGTGGGGGCTACAGGGGGTGCGGGGGGCTACAGGGGGGGGCTTGTGTGGTTTCAAGGGGGGGAATGTGTGGTACAGGGGGGGCTGTGTGGGTTTCGGGGGGCCTTGTGTGGCTAAAAGGGGGGGCTTGTGTTTTACAATGGGGGGGTTGTGTGGTCCCGGGGGGAAATAGGGTAGGGGGGGGGGCATGTGGGGTACAGGGGGGTTTTTGGGGTATGGGGGGGCATGTGGGGTACAGGGGGAATAGGGGCTACAGGAGGGGGGCCTTGTGTGGCTACACGGGGGGGAAATTTTTGGCTCGGGGGGGCATTGGGGGTTTCAGGGGGCATATGGCTACGGGGGGGGGCTTGTGGGGCACAGGGGGGGCTTTTTGTGGCAAACAAGAGGGGGCATATGGTTTAAGGGGGGGGAAATTTGTGGTAAAAGGGGGGGGGGCATATGGCAAACAGGGGGGGGGGGATGGGGGGCAAACAGGGGGCATGGGGGGTACGGGGGGGAAAAATGTGGGTTAGGGGGGAAATTTTGGGTTTTAGGGGGGGGTGAATGTTTTGGTTTCAGGAGAGCATGTCACTGGTTAGGGGGGGGGGTTTTTATGGCAAAAGGGGGGCTTTGGTCACTGGTAAAGGGGGCCTATTTGTCGGGGGGCCCATGTCCCGGGGCTACAGGGGGAATTTAGGGGCAAAGGGGGGTAGGTCACTGGCTAGGGGGGGGCTATATGGCAAAGGGGGCATTTTTCCACTGGTTTAAAAGGGGGCCCTATAGGGGGCAAAAGGGGGAGGTAAATTTGGCTACGGGGGGCCTTAGGGGAAAAAGGGGGTTTGTCCGGGGGTAAAGGGGCCCCTATATGGCTACGGGGGGATGTCATTTGGTACAGGGGGCATTTTATGTGGCTATGGGGGCAGAAACGTGGTTCGAGGGCAAATTCCCCCTGCTACGGGGAGCATATTACTGGCAAAGGGGGGGCAGAACCTGGCTGGGGGGGGGGGCCTAAAAACCCGGGCTAGAGGGGCTACAACCTGGCTACAGTGGGCTCCCTACCGGGGTATGGGGGGGGCATATTTTTAAACCTAAAAGGGGGGTTTTTAAATTTACCATTTGGGGCACTATAGAGGGGGGGTTTTGTTTAGGATGGGAAATTGTAGAGAAACGCTGGGTTAAAAAGAGGAGGCTAAGATGTTTTTTTTTGTAAAATTTTTTAGTGAAAAAGGTTTTGGCGGTAGAAGACTCATGGCGTCTGGGACAGGGTGGAGAAGAAAAAGAGAAAGGGGAAAAAACTCTTTAGAGAGTCCCCTGTAAGTAAATAAATATAATTTTCGTGTAATTTATTTTTAGTTCTCCCCGAGGGTTTACTTTCAAAGGGTTTTTTTTTCTTTAAAAAAAAAAATCCGGTTCACAATGAGACGCCCAAAAAAACCCTGTGCACCCGGGGGCCCCCCTCAGGGAAAAACTTAAGGGCCCCAGCCCCGGGGGGTTTTGGGACCCTTGCAACGCCCCTGGTAAGGGCATGGCCAAAAGTTTTTAGAATGATACAAATTTAATTTTTTTCAAGTCTACTTTCTTAAGGGTTTTTTTTTGGCCAATTTTTCATAATCAGAATGTTTTAAAGGGGTTTATCAGCTTAACGCAAATTTAAATTTCAAAGTCAATAGTTGCCTAGAAAATGAACTTTTTCCCCCAAAACACATTTTTAACTTTATTGCGGGTGTTAAAAGGACCAGCTAAAAATCGTTTTGTGATTTCTCCAAATTAAAAAAGGTGTGGGTGTTGATGAAGGGGCAGGGTGGGTTTAATCTGTCATGATTAAAATTTAAAAATCCACCAATGGACCTTTAAAAGGAGGCTGGTGCTTGGGGATTTATTGTTTCTCTTCTGTTTAAACCCGGTAAACTTAAAAAAAACGTGCAGTCATCATTGCAAAGCACCAAAACTGCCTAACGGGGGAAAAGTTTTCAAGGGTAGAAAGATTGGCCTCAGTCAACAAACCCTTTTGGGATCATAAAGGAATTTAAGGGAGAGGTTCCTTGTTGCCCCAAAAAAAGGGTCCCGGGCGGGCCCAAAAAAGACCGGGAAAGGGGCCCGGGCCTCTTTTGTTTTTTCAGGTTTGGAAACGGGCTTCCAGCTTTCGAAAACTTGCTTTAGGAAAAAGGAGCAGGCAGGGGTGAGTGATCTGCAAGCCGTTGAGGCGGGGAATCATGGAAGGGAAGGCCGGTGTCAAGGAGGGGAAACAAAGAAGCCACTTCTTTCCCGAAAAAAAACATTTAGGGACAGGGCTGATATTTGCCAAAAGGGGAAAGGGGGGTGGGCTGTGGGGACTGGGGTAAATTAAATTTTTTCCCGATGAATCCCCTTTTCCCAATGTTTGGAACATTTTGGGGAAAAAAGTTGTTTTGGAGAAGACAAAGGTGAGCAAATACCACCAGTCTTGTCTCATTCCAGCTGTAAAGCATCCAGAAACCATTCATGTGTGGGGTTGCTTCTCAGCCAAGGGAATCGGCTCTCTAACAGTCTTACCTAAAAACACATCCATGAATAAAGAATGGTACCAGAATGTCCTCCAAGAGCAACTTCTCCAAACCGTCTAAGAGCAGTTTGGTGATCAACAATGCCTTTTCCAGCATGATGGAGCACCTTGCCATAAAGCAAAGGTGATAACTAAATGGCTCAGGGAACAAAACATAGAGATTTTGGGTCCATGGCCTGGAAACTCCCCAGATCTTAATCCCATTGAGAACTTGTGGTCAATCATCAAGAGACGGGTGGACAAACAAAACCAACAAATTGTGACAAAATGCAAGCATTGATTGTGCAAGAATGGACTGCTATCAGTCAGGATTTGGTCCAGAAGTTGATTGAGAGCATGCCAGGGAGAATTGCAGAGGTCCTGAAGAAGAAGGGTCAACACTAGTGTTGAGCGATTTTTATCGACAAAGTTGAAATCGGCAAGGTTTTTATGGTGATCGAAATTTCCAGATCATGCGATAATTAAGGTTAAAATCTGTGCATCATCTATTAAGATCGCGCCTTTTTCGGTGCTTCCTGTAATTTTGGCGGCCAGCAAATCAGATTACAGAATAGAGCAGGGTGAGATGTGTGTGCGACGTCATGACTGGGATGTGTATGGTTGCGATTGGCTGGAAAAATCACATGACATCGTTTTAACTATAACATCGTTTCCTTTTTCAGCCTCAGTTTCTCTCAGCTTCTCATAGTTATAGGACATGCGTTCTGCCTGTGGCCAAACAGCTCAGCGAAATTAGTCTATTTCTGCACAGAGAAAACCTCTACTATTTAGCTGTGATCCTTCCAACTTAGTTAGATTAGGGATTTGAACATTTTTATGTAGTTAGCTAGAGAATTTTAAAGCAGAATCTACCACTGTAAATTCACGGCGGTGGGAGCGGGGGGGGGGGGGGGGGGCCGCGGGCGAACACAGACAAGCTCTATCTTTAAAGAACACTGGATAAAGTTCACCAAGACTTAGTGTAGACATTGTAGTGGAATTATTTTATTATTAACAGTTTGCTATTGAATATTTCCTGGATATTGGGCAGCCGGAACTTATATTGGATAAACATCATTTCTAGTAACTTCAGGTCTCTTTGTTAGCTGCAAAACTCCACTTTTATTATCAGTAGACATTTCAGATAGGTGTTCAATTTTACCCATTACTCCTGTGACTGTTGATTATATCCACCTTGCACTTAAATTACAAACCAGCAATTTTTGTAGTCAGCACAGGGTTGTTTGTTGCCAAAAATACGTGTATCGTACGAAAACATCACAGTTACGTGTTTTTTGACTTTTGCGCACCCCGCACTGTTCATTGACGCAGCATCTATGTAAATCTTAAAACAGCAATTCTATATTCACCACAGGTGAATTGAAAGGTGCAAAAATACTGTTTATTATATCAAAACATAACAGTTACGTGTTTTTTGACTTTTGCGCACCAGCACTGTTCATTGACGCAGCATCTACGTAAATCTTAAACAGAATTCATATTCACCACAGGAAAGAAAGGTGAAAAAA
>JAODAL010043171.1:0-34112 GCA_025379985.1 Phyllomedusa bahiana | reverse complement strand
GGGGTAAATTGTTCCATCTTTGGCCTACCCCTTTGTTTTTTGCCACCCCCGGGAATTTAAATTGTGCTACTCTTTGACCTCATCTGTTGCTCCCCGTCATTTCCCAAACCTCTCTGCTTTGTGCCACTCTGGGGCCCTTTATTTAACTGTTTTCCCACCTCCAGAATGTCATTGTCCCAAATTTTGACTTTCATGCTGCTGCCGCCGCCCCTTTCCACTCTTTTTAAATTTTTGCCACTCTTTTGGCCTACTCCATTTTTGCCCCCTTTCCAAATGTCATTGTCCCACTGTTAAACCTCTTTGCTGCTGCCCCCCCGTCGCCCCACTTCTGTCATTTTTGCCACCCGGGGGCCTACCTCCATTTTTTTGCCCCCTCCAAAATGTCTTGTGCCACTGTTGACCCTTGCGCTCCCAAAACCGTCACCTCCACTCTCGGGTAAATTGTGCCACTCTGTGGCCAAACTACTGCCCTTCCCAAACCCCCAAGAATGTTATTGTGCCACTGTTTGACCTCATGTTTTGCCCCGGGCCTTTAACCCCCACTCTCTGTCATTGTGGGCCAAATCTGGGGCCTACTCCATTTTTTTTTTTCCACCCCGGGAAGTCATTGTGCCACTGTCTGACCTCATCTGCTGCCACCGTCACTCCACCCTCTGTCATTGTGCCACTCTGGGGCCCTATTTACTTTTTGCCCCCTTTAAGAATGTCATTGTCCCCACTGTCTGACCTAGTATGCCCCCGGGTCACCCCTATCTTGTCTTTTGTCCCACCCCTGGGGCCTACTACTGTTTTGCCACCTCCAAATTTTCATTGTCCCCACTGTCTGACCCTTCTGCTGGGGCTGCCGCCGTAAACCCCCCCAACACCCCTTCATGATTTTTGCCCCCTTTGAGCCCCCCAACTTTTTTTTTTTTTCCAGCCCCTCGCTGCCATGATTTTTTATCAGGCTACTTTCCCCCCTTCATTTTTTTGGTCAGTTTTGCGCTTTTAAATGCCCCCGGGAATTTTATAGTGAAGCGATTCTAAAAAGCGGCGGCAGTCAAGTGGTTTTTTCATCAAAAAAACAAAATTGTATGAAGGAAAACCCAAACCCAAACTCCCCTGCTATTTAAGCAAAGGCCCCCAAAAGTTTTTACAGCAACCCTTTCAGGGTTTGTGCAGCTGTAAATAGTGTTTTTTAACACGATTTTGCCCAAAGGAATTTTTGGGACCAAAATTTTTTTTCGTCGGGAAAAATTTCGGCGAAATGACCCCGTTTTTTTAGAAAATTTGCCCCTCCATTAGTAGGTTTGCAATTTTTAATAAACAATTATTGTTGGGGATATTGTCACTTTTTTTGCCTGGCACCCTTTTTTTTTTTTTAGTATTTGATCTTTCAACCCTTTTGTTCCGGTTTTCCCGCTTTCAGTGAAGTTTTTTTTGTGAGCCCTTCTTATCCATATCCCCGGAGCTTGAAATATAAATTTTTTTACACCTTCCAAAACACACACCAATATAAACACACTCTTCAAACCAACACACATGCACTTTTATATTAATAAATATAAAAAAACAGGACCTAAAATAAACCCGTATCAAAACGGGACACCACAAATAAACATTTATTTTCACAAAAGGGACCGGGCTGAATACCGTATTGTCCATCATCTTGGGTCACAACTATGGGAGGAGACAGCAAAGGGGAAGGGGAGTCTGTTTTCTTTTTTCTGCATTCTTTTACAAAAGCCCTGAAATCGGACCTCTGTAGGGCTTTCAAAATTGGGCTAATGGGTTTATGCCTCCGTCAGAGCAGCCCCGGGAAAAGGGGGGGGTCGCGTTTTGCTAAAATTTCCCAGCTTCTCACTGCATCTATTTAAGTTTCATCCCATTTCTTTTGTCTAAGAACATCCTTCGTGCACATAGGGCCCGGGACCTCCCCTAATTCACCGCTAAATTAATTGTTAATTTTACCTCTAAAGTGCCGCACACACCTTCTGCCTGGTGGATGTAGAGACCTTTGCGGCTCCTCCGTCTTTTGTTTCGAAGATGTCCAACAGATGCTACAATAGGTTTAAGGTTTGGAGAAATGCTTTGACAAGTATTACACTTTTCACCTAATTTCTTTTGCAAGGCAGTTGATCGTCTTTGAGGATGTGTTTGAGCGTTGTTATTAGTGTTGAGCGATTTTATCGACAAAGGTGAAATCGGCCAAGGTTTTTATGGTGATCGATATTGCCAGATCATGCGATAATTTAAGGTTAAAATCTGGAATCAAACTATTAAGATCGCGCCTTTTCAGCGCTTCTGTCATATTTTGGCAGGCAGCAAAATCAGATTAAAGAATAGAGCAGGGTGAGGATGTGTGTGCGACGTCTGAGCTCGGATGTGTAGGGTTGCGATTGCTGGAAAAAATCACATGACCTGTTTAAATAGAACAGCGTTTCTCTGTTTCAAAAGCCTCAGTGTTTCAGCCATGTGGCCAACAGTCAGCCGAAAAATTAGTTATTTCTGCAAAGAGATACCTCTATATTAGCCGTGACCTTCCTATTTAGTTAGAATTAGGGATTTGAACATCTTTATGTAGTTAGCTTAGAGAATTTTAAAGCAGAATCTACCACACTGTAAATTCACCGGCGGTGCGGAGCGGGAGGGGGGGGCACGCGGCCCGACGATCACAGACAAAGATTCATATCTATAAAGAACACTGGTTAAAGTTTCTCCTAGACCTTAGTGTAGACATTGTAGTGGAATAATCTTTATTATTAAACAGTTTGCTATTGAAATATTTCCTGGATATGGGGCAGTCTGAACTTATATTGGATAAAACATATTTCTATGTAATGCAGGTCTCTTTGTTAGCTGCAAAACTCCACTTTTTATTATCTGTATACATTTCAGTTAGGTGTTCAATTTTACCCATTTACACTGTGACTGTTGAATATTATACAACTTGCTACTTAAATTACAAACCAAGCAATTTGTAGTCAGCACAGGTTGTTTGTTGCCAAAAATACACGTGTATCGTACAAAAACATCACAGTTACGTGTTTTTTGACTTTTGCGCAACCAGCTCTGTTCATTGACGCAGCATATACGTAAATCTCTTAAAAACAGCAATTTTATATATTCACACAGGTGAGTTGAAAGGGTGCAAAAATTACGTTTATTATATCAAAAAATACTGTTACGTGTTTTTGACTTGTTGCGCCACCCAGCACTGTTCATTGACGCAGCACTCTACGTAAATCTTAAAACAGCAATTCTATAATTCACAGATACAGGTTGAATGAAAGGTGGCAAGAAATCCGTTTTGTTATCAAAAAATTACAGTTACGTGTTTTTGACTTTTGCGCAACAGTCACTGTTCATCGACGCGGCATCTACGTAAATCTTAAAACAGCATTCTATATTCACCCAGGTGTATTGATAGGTTGAAAAAAATACGTTATTATTTCAAAAAGATATCAGTTACGTGTTTTTTGACTTTTTGCGCAACCATCACTGTTCTTGAACGCCAGCATCTCGTCAATCTTTAAAACAGCAATTCTATATTCACCACAGGTGAATTGAAAGGTGCAAAAAATTACAGTATATTATATACAAAACATATAAAGTTACGTGTTTTTTGACTTTTGCACACCTAGCACTGTTCATTGACGCCAGCATTTACGTAAATCTTCTTTAAAACAGCATTCCTATATTCACCACAGGGTGAAGTGAAAGGTTCAAAAAATAAAGTTTATTATCTATCAGAAAGCATACAGTACGTGTTTATTTGACTTTTGGCACAGCACTGTTCATTGACGCAGCATCTACGTAATTCTTATAACAGCAATTCTTTATTCACAACAGGTGATGAAAGGTGCATAAAAATCACATTTTATTATATCAAACATTAACCAGTTACGTGTTTTTGGACTTTTTGCGCTCCCAGCCACTTTCATTGACGCAGCATCTACGTAAATTCTTAAAACAGCAATTTATATTCACCTCAGGTGAATGAAAAGGTGCAAAAAAATACAGCTTAATTATATCAAAAAATAACAGTTACGTGTTTTTTGACTTTTGAGGCACCCAGCACTGTTCATTGACGCAGATCTACGTAAATCATCTCAAAACAGCAATTCTATATTCACCACAGGTGAATTGAAAGGTGCCGCGAAAAAAAATACCGTTTATTATATCAAAACAGAAAGTTACGTGTTTTTTACTTTTGCGCACCCTGCACTGTTCATTGACGCAGCTCTACGTAAATAAATCTTAAAAACAGTCAATTCTATATTCTCCACAGGTGGAATTGAATGGTGCAAAAAATACCGTTAATTCTAACAAACATAACAGTTACGTGTTTTTTGACTTTTGCGCACCCAGCACTGTTCATTGACTGCAGCATCTACGTAAATCTTTAAAACGCAATTCTATATTCATAAACAGGAGGAATTGAAAAGGTAATGCAAAAATTACCGTTTATTATATCAAACATAAACAGTTACGTGTTTTTTTGACTTTTGCGCACCCAGCATGTTCATTGACGCAGCATATACGTAATTCTTAAAAAACAGCAATTCTATATTCACACACAGGGAATTGAAAGGTGTCAAAAAATACAGGTTTATTATTTCAAAACATAACAGTTACGTGTTTATTTACTTTGCGGACCCAGAACGTTCATTGACGCAGCATCTACGTAATCTTAAAACAGCAATTCATATATTCACCACAGGTGAATGAAAGGTGCAAAAATACATTTTATTATATCCAAACTAACAGTTACGTGTTTTTTGATTTTGCGCCACCCAGCCACTGTTATTGACGCTAGCTTCTACCTAAATCTTAAAACAGCAAATTTAATATATACACCACAGTGAATTGTAAGGTGCAAAAATATACAGTTGTATTATATCAAAACATAACTGTTAAGTGTTTTTTGACTTTTGCGCACCCCCCCAGCACTGTTCATTGACGCAGCGAGCATCTACGTAAATCTTAAAACAAGCAATTCTTATATTCACCACAGGGTGAATTGAAGGTGCAAAAAACATACCAGTTTATGCTATAATCAAAACATAACAGTTAGTGTTTTTTTGACTTTTGCGCACACAGCACTGTTCATTGACGCAGCATCTACGTAAATTCTTTAAACAGCAATTCTATATTCACACAGGTGGATTGAAAGGTTCAAAACAATACAGTTTTTTATATCAAAACATAATACAAGTCTACGTGTTTTTTGACTGTTGCGCACCCAGCCAACTGTTCATTGACGCAGCATCTACGTAATTCTTAAAACAGCAATTCTATATTCACCAACAGGAGTGAATTGGAAAGGTGCAAAAAATACATTTTATTATATCAAAATCATAACATTTAGGTGTTTTTTGGACTTGTTGCGCACCAGCACTGTTCAATGACGCAGATCTACGTAAATCTCTAAAAACAGCAATTCTATAATTCACCACAGGTGAATTGAAAGTGTGCAACAAAAAAGACAGTTAATTATATCAAAAAATAACAGATACGAGTTTTTTTGGTCTTTGCGCACCCAGCATGTTCATTGACGCCAGCATCTTACGTAAATCTTAAAACAGCAATTCTATATTCACCACACGGTGAATTGAAAGGGCAAAAAATACGTATATTATAGTCAAAACATAACAGTTTACGTGATTTTTTTCTTTTGCGCACACAGCACTGTTCATTGAGAAGCATCTACGGTAAATCTTAAAACAGCAATTCTATATTCACACACAGGTGAATTGAAAGGCTGCAAAAAATACAGTTATTATATCACAACATATCAGGTTAGTGTTTTTTTTACTTTTGCGCACCCAGCTATGTTCATTGACGCAGCATCTACGTAAATCTTTTATACCTGCAATTCCTATATTCACCACAGTGAATTGAAAGGTTCAAAAAATACAGGTTTATTATATCAAAACATAAACAGTTACGTGTTTTTTGACTTTTGCCGACAACCAGCACTGTTCATGACGCAGCCTTCTACGTTATCGTAAACAGGCAATTTATATTTTTCACCACAGGTGAATTGGGAAAAGGTGCAAAAATACATTTTTTTATATCAAAACATAACAGTTACGTGTTTTTTGACTTTTTGCGCACCCAGCAATGATCATTGAGCAGATCTACGTAAATCTTTAAAACAAGCAATTCTATAATCACCACAGGCGTGAATTGAAAGGTGCAAAAAATACAGTTAATTATATCAAAAAAAATAAACAGTTACGTATGTTTTTGACTTTTGCGCACCAGCAGCCTGTTTCAATTGACGCAGCATCTACGTAAATCTTAAAACCAGCAATTCATATTCACCACAGGTGAATTGAAAGGTGCAAAAAAATACCGTTTATTATATCAAAAATATCACGTTACGTTGTTTTTTTAATTTTGACGACACCCAGACTGTTCATTGACGCTGCATCTAGTAAATCTTAAAACAGCAATGCTCTATATTCACCAAAGGTGAATTGAAAGGTGCAAAAAATACAGTTAATTATATCAAAACAAACCAGTACGTGTTTTTTGACTTTTGCGCACCCAGCACTGTTCTTTGACGCAGCATCTTACGTCAATCTTTAAAAACAGCAATTCTATATTCATCACAGGTGAATGAAAGTGCAAAAAATACCGTTTATTATATCAAAACATAACAGATTAGTGTTTTTTGACTTTTGCGCACCATCATGTTCATTGACGCAGGGGGGGGGCAATCTACGTAATCTTAAAACAGCAATTCTATATTCACCACAGGTGAATTGAAAAGTGCAAAAAATACAAGTTTATTATATCAAAACTTAAAAGTTACGTGTTTTTTTTGACTTTTGCGCTCCCAGTACTGTTCTTTGACGCAGCATCTACGTAAATCTTAAAACAGCAATTCTATATTCACCACAGGTGAATTGAAAAGGTGCAAAAAAATACAGTTTATTATATCAATACTATAACAGTTACGTGTTTTTTGACTTTTGCGCTACATGCACTGTTCATTGACGCCAGCATCTACGTAAAATCTTAAAACAGCAATTCTAGATTCACCAAAAGGATGAATTGAAAGGTGCTAAAAATACGTTTATTATATCAAACATTAACAGTTTACGTGTTTTTTGACTTTGCGCACCATCACTGTTTCATTGACGCAGCATCTACGTAAAATCTTATTAAAACAAGCCAATTCTATATTCACCACAGTGCGGGTGAATTGAAAGGTGCAAAAATACAGTTTATTATATCAAAACTAATCCAAGTTACGTGGTTTTTTTGACTTTTGCGCACCCGCACTGTTCATTGAGTCTTGCTCTACGTACAATCTTAAAACAGCAATTCTATATTCACACCACAGGTGAAATGAAAGGTGCAAAAAAATACATTTTATTATATCAAAAACATAACAGTTACGTGTTTTTTGACTTTTTGCGCACCCAGCATGTTCATTGATGCAGCATCTCACTGTAATTTTAAAACAGCAATTCTATATTCACCCCCAGTGGAATTGAAATGTGCAAAAAATTACACGTTTATTATATCAAAACATATAAAGTTACGTGTTTTTTGACTTTTAGCGCCCCTGCACATGTTCATTGACGCAGCAATCCTAAGTAAATCTTTAAACAGCATTGTCTATACTTCACACAGGTGAATTGAAAGGTGCAAAAAAAATAACAGTTTAATTATAATCAAAAACATAACAGTTACGTGTCTTTTGACTTTTTGCGCACCCAGCACTGTTTCATTGAAGGCAGCATCTACGTAAATCTTAAAACAGCACAAAATCTATATTCACCACAGGTGAATTGGAAAGGTGCAAAAAAAACATTGTTATTATATCAAACATAACAGTTAAGTGTTTTTTTGACTTTTGCTCACGCACTGTTCATTGACCGCTAGCCAGCATCTACGTAATCTTTAAAACAAGACAATTCTATATTCACACAGGTGAATTGAAAGAGTGCAAAAAATTACAGTTAATTTATCACAAACATAAACAGATACGTGTTTTTTGACCTTGTTGCGCACCCAGCACTGTTCATTGACGCTGATCTACGTAAATCTTATAAGCAATTCTATATTCACCACAGGTGAGATTGAAAGGTTGCAAAAAAATACCGTTTATTATATCAAAAAACACTAACAGTTACGGGTTTTTTTACTTTTGCGCCAGCCCCAGCATCTGTTCATTGACGCTGCATCTAGTAAATCTTAACAACAGCAATTCTATAATTCACCACAGCGTGAATTGAAATGTGCAAAAAATAAGTTTATTATATCAAAACATAACGTTACGTGTTTTTTGACTTTGCGCACCAGCACTGTTCAATTGAGCAGCAGCATCTACGTAAATCTTAAAACTGCAATTTAATTCACCCACAGGTGGAATTGAAAGGTCGCAAAAATACATTTTATTATAAAAAAAATAACAGTTATCGTGTTTTTTGACTTATTGCGACACAAGCACTGTTAATTGACGCAGCATACTACGTAAATCTTAAATCAGCAATTCTATTATTCACCACAGGTGAATGAATGGTGCAAAAAATACGAGTTTTATTATATCAAAACATAACAGTTACGTGTTTTTTGACTTTTGCGCACCAGCACTGTTCATTGACGCGAGCTCATCTTCGTAAATCTTAAACAACAGCAATTTATATTCCACCACAGGTGAATTGAAGGTGCAAAAAAATACATTTTATCTATATCAAACATAACAAGTTACGTGTTTGTTTGACTTTTTGCTGCGCTCCCAGCACTGTTCATGACGCACGCATCCTACGTAAATCTTTTAAAACAGCAATTCTTTATTTTCACCAAAGGTGAATTGAAAGGTGCAAAAAATAACGTTTATTATATCAAAACATAACAGTTACGTGTTTTTTGACTTTTGCGCTCCCATCACCTGTTCATTGACGCAGCATTACCTAAATCTTAAAACAGCAATTATATCACCACAGAGGTGGATTGAAAGGTGAAAAATATAACAGTTTATTATATCAAAACATAACAGTTAGCGTGTTTTATTTGACTTTTGCGCACCCATCACTGGTTCATTGAAGCAGCATCTACTGTAAATTTTCCTTTTTTTTTTTTTTTTTTTAAAACAGCAATTTATATTCACACAGGTGAATTGAAAGGTGCCAAAAAAATAGTTTATTATATCAGAAACATAAACAGTTTCGTGTTTTTGACTTTTGCGCACCCAGCACTGTTCATTGACGCAGCCATCTACGTAAATCTTAAAACAGCAATTCTATATCACCACAGTGTGAATTGAAAGGTGCAAAAAATACAGTTTATATATCAAAACATAACTGTTACGTCGTTTTTTTGATCTTTTGCGCACCCAGCACTGTTCATTGACGCAGAATCTACGTACATCTTAAAACAAGCAATTCTTATATTTCACCCACAGGGTTGAATGAAAGACGTGCAAAAAATAAAGATTATTATACTCATAACATAACAGTTAGTGTTTTTTGACTTTTGCGCACCATCTGTTTCTCATTGACGCAGCATCTACGTAAATCTTTTTAAAACGAGCAATTCTATATTACCACAGGTGATTGAAAGGTGAAAAAATACAGTTTATTATATCAAAAACATAACAGATACGTGTTTTTTGGACTTTTGCCCCAGTCCAGATTTAGTTGTTAGACCACCTTGCAGTTAAATTTGAATCAGCAAGTTTGTTTCGATTAGAGTGATTTGAGAATAGCTGTGATTTGCCGTCTTTTAATAGAGACTTTCAAAAACTATTCCATGCCTTCTCAAATTTTTCATATTTCTGACATGGAGCGAAATGCAGGTGAGTAGCGAGCAAAGAGGGGGTAGCACATGAGGTAGAGGTACGAGGAGAAAAGGTGTCCTTCCAGTGCTGGCGGCACAACACGCATGCCAGGGATCGTCAGTTGCCAGGACCGTTCAAGGCCTGTTCATCGCTGGGTAAGGCCCTGATGAAAATATAAGTACGAACATTCGCCCCCGCCCCCCCCCCACTTCCTCCCCCCATCGCCAATCTGTCCTTCAGTGGTTAATGCAAACTGCATCTAGCTGTGCATTACTCCTCGTCCTCGCAGTCACGGCCACAAATGTCGTTCATCAGCATCATTCAGCATATGTCCAACATGAGGCAGCCCAAAATGTCAACTCGTGTACCACCACTGTGGATAATCCATTTTCTGGAAAGACTCTTTGAGGACAAATGCGGTTGGGGTCTGAAGGCTTGTTAAAGATCAAAAGGCCAAAAAGGCATGATTTTCTCCTGCTTCTGACGCCAGTTACTGTGCCATCCGAGGAGGTGAAGGACGCCGCTCAAACGGCAAAAATCCCGGGGCGGTCGGCAACGCCTTGCAGTGTGCCCCTTGCTTGTAGGGCCCGCAGGGGCTTTTTATTTTTTTTCTGCGATTGCAGAAAGTCAGGACGAACCAAGTCACCTTGTGTTGAATGATGATGACGACATTGCGGATCCATATGTCTCTTTCCGCAGAAGTTTGCTTGCGAGGCTCTTCATCAGAGTGGGACGAGGAGGAAGACGATGGGGTGGTTGTCAATAAGGGTCCCGCCACAAAAAGGGAGAGGGCGGTCTCAGAAAGTCCGCTGATATGCATTTCGCAGCCCTCGGTCAGCGCAACCACGCTCCTCGCTTATCGCCGTAAAAAAGGTCCAGGACCTCTCAAGCCTGGGCCTTCTCTTGAGCAAGCCTCTGATTCACAGCGATGTCATATGCCGCCCGTTGCCGGTAAAGCATAAGTTGAGGCAAGAACCTTAAGTGGTTAACCACCACCTACATGCCTAGTCAATGCAGCGAATGCATGAGTTGATATGGATGGAACACTTGGCCAAAAAGGCCAGACCGACGCCGGGCCCTCCAACCACTGTCACAACCTCTCGTCTCCGCCTACTCCTCCTCCGCCACCAACCTAGCGTTTCATCAGCTGCCATGATCTCTCAGAGTCATGATCAGGGATCAGCCTCGCTTCAGCCTCCACCGTCGCCGAGTACACCAGCACCACCAGAGACCCATCCTACCCTTTCTCCTTCCGCCAGTTTGACGGACCTGCACGCCGTACAGCGGCCAGTCTAGCAGCCCAGCCTTCTGTCTTCCAGGTTGGGGAGCAGAAAGAAACACTTTAACCCAACCATCCAAAGCCAAAAGCCTGAATGTCGGCATTGCCAGGCTTTTGGCTTGGAAAATGTTGCCTTTCCCGTTGGTGGAACAGATGGGTTCCGCCACGTCATGGCCCTGCTTGCCACCCAATTCTTATGCATGAGCAGTGCATTTCTTTGCCAGAAAAAGCCGTCCCTGCCCCTGCCCAGCCACGTGTCATCTAAAATTTCAAGGCCGCGTTGTCTGCATCTGTGTCCGGAAAGTCCATCTCACACCGACACATGGACTAGTAGCACGGCCAAGGACGCTATATCTCTGTGACAGCTCACTGGGTTGGAGCTGGTGGATTGGCCTGGGGGTTGTGACGCGTGGCTATCAGGCTCGAGACGCACGCTCTTCATAACCGCAGGGATGGTGCAGGGACTCTTTCACCCAAGGTCCTCTGGCTGGCATCACGTGCCCAGATGGAAACCAGGCCGTTGTTGAAATTTAATCTGCCTTGGAGACCGTCCACAACAAAGGGTCTGGAGCTGTGGACGGCTCTAAGCAAGAGACCGAGCGCTGCTGGGTGACCAAGAAACTTGTGCAGGCAAAGGTGGTGTGCGATAACGGGCGAATTCTGCTGGCCGCCCTTATGTATCGGTAGGCTGGAGCACATCCCTTGCGTATGCTGGCACTGTCATGAACCTTGTCGTCCAGAAATTTCTAAGAGCTACCCGGGGTCTGGACTGCCTGCTGAAGAAGCGCTCGAGGTTGAGTTCGCACTTCCGACGTTCGCACCCTGCTTCGTCCCGCCTGGCTGCGTTGCAGCGTCAGCTTGGCCTCCCGTCATCCCGTCTCATTGTTGACATGGAAACACGCTGGAATTCCACCCTCCACATGCTCCAGCCGATTGTGGCAGACAGGCAATGCCATTATGCAGTACGAGTAACACATGGCTGACAAGCAGCGGTAACGGACCTCGGGGTGTTGACCACGAGAGTGGAGCCAGGTGAAAAGAGCTCTGCACCATCCTTGCCAGTTTTGAAGGAAGCCACCAAAATTGGTCAGTGCGGACAATGCCCTTGTCAGCCATGAGCCAACTGTGGTGTTATTAAGTTCTGGAACGATCATTGATCACTTGAAACAACAGGTCCCGCCAGCGACGGAGGAGGAGACGGACACAGATGCGGGACAACGGAGCCTTTCTCTCCTCAAAATCCACAAGGCCCGACAAGTTTCACAATTTAGGGTCCTTATTGGCAGGGTTCGGGGTCCAGAGCTAGTGCCAAGGTCGGCGCCATCAGCTAGTCGCAGGGTGCATCATCTCAGGCAAGTCAGGGCTTGTGTTGAAGCTGTTGCGGAGGCATCGGAGGAGGAGGTGGAGGAGGAGGGTATTCCTAGAAGACACCGATGTTACCGACGTCACTGCTTTGGAAAGAGGTATGACGGCCGAATTTGAGGAGGAGGAGTAAGATGAGGAAGATCAGTTTGCAAGTGCCCATCGACCCAGAGGCTAGGGAATTCAAGGCTCCATCTTCACCATGGAGTGCTTGGTTGCTCCATTTCCTCCAACATTGATCCATCCGCATTAAGGCCATCAAAATGAACAACAGTTTACTGGGTGGCCACCCTCACCTGGATCCCCGGTACAAAACAAAAAATCAGCACTTTCCTTTCACACCCACCTCCAAATTAGAGAGTAAAATCCTGGAAATGGAGACCTTGCTGATTGATCAACTGGAGGCATCTGTTGCGGTTTCGGCTTCCGTTCCCCAAATCGTCACGGTGGAACAACATCAGCGACGTGACAGCAGTAGAGTGCCAAGTAGGCGTTGCGGCAGCAGCAGGCAAGGTGGCAAGAAAGCCTAATGAGTGGACCTCTGGCAATCTTTTGTTTACCACCTCACCGACGCATGCAATGCAGGGCACACATCCAACACACAGGAGATCAGTTAAAGATCATGGTGCCACGACACATCTGCGTCTCAACACCGATGTTTTTGCATGTGTTCCGGACCCAATAGGACTTCTGGGTATCACCAAAATGGACGAATGGCCGAGCTGGCTCGTCACGACATAGAGGTGTTGTCCTGCCCAGCAGCACAGCGTCCATATCTGAGCGGACCTTCAGAACAGCTGGAGGATAGTTCATTACAGGACAATGCATCAGGCTTTCCACCAGATTATGTGGTGTTTAGGTTTGACTTTATCAAGATGAATCAGGCATGGATATCTGATGATGTTGTGGTATGGCCCCAATGCCGTGGTCACCCGTTAGTTGCCAGTCTACTCACATTCCTTTTCAAACAGAAATGGTCCTCTTGAAACTTTTTTTAAAATGATCATTTCTTATGCAATTTTTATTCTCTTTTCCCAACAGTCATTTTGCCTGGTTTTGCTGTGAGGAGACTGTAAATGGACAGCAAAGGTTTCATGAAAATCACCTGTTTATTCCATTTAATCACTTTTTCTTAAGAAGTTTTCGCAATTGTCAATGGTTTGAGGTCAATGTTGCTGTGTGATACAGCAATAATCATGGTCCTATGGAACAGAAATGTGACTTCTAAGTGGCATTTCTCCCTCACAATTTTAATAGTGGCTCGAGTAGTCAATATTTATAATTTTTTTGGGTCATGTAGCTGTGAGATACAGCTTAATTATGGTCCTTTGCTCAAACAGAAAATGTGCTTCTATGTGGCATTTCTCCCTCACAATTTTTAAATAGTGGCTGAGAAGTCATATTTATAATTTTTTGGGGTCCATTTGCTGTGAGATACAGCTATAATTTTGGTCCTTTGGAACAGAAATGTGGCTTCTAAGTGCATTTCTCCGATCACAATTTTTAGTAGGTGACTGGAGAAGGTCATATTTATAATTTTTTGGGGGTCATGTAGCTGTTGAGATACAGCACTAATCAATGGTTCCTTTGTAACAGAAATGTGGCTTCTAAGTGGCCATTTCTCCCTCATAATTTTTTAACAGTGGCTGAGAAGTCATTTTTAAATTTTTTGGGTCAATGCTGCTTTGAAATTGCAGCAATTCTACAGGTCCTTTTTATAAATTATGTTTGTTGCTAATTAAAACATTTGTTATTCACAATTGACCAAAGTGGCTCAAGGGTCATGCTTTGAATTTTTAGGCATTTTGCTGTGACATGCAGCCGTATACTACAGGTCCTATTCTAAAAAATTTTGTTTCTAACGACATTTGTTCTTCACAATTGTCAAGAGTGGATCAAAGGGTGATGGTGCTGTCAGAAACAGGAATTGGTAGGGACCACTGTGTTAATGGACACCATATTGCAAAATGAGCTTTGTTTTTGCAGATCATTAACATAGTTATCAATCCCTCTGTATTGAGACAACCCATTAATACAATGAAAAAAAGAGACAAAGACTGGTGGGATTCCATCCTATTTTTAAAAATGTGTTTTCTAGAATTAAAGTACTAAAAAAAACTTGCATGTACAAAATAGCTGTTAAAAAATCTTCCTCTGAATTGTTACATACGGGAGGTACAGGAAAACTTGACCAGAGGTAGGTTATTCAGAGGAAACATGGAGTTGGAGCACGGGGACAGAGAACAAGGTACAGAGACCATTTCGCCAGCACGTGAGTTAAAATGAGGAAAAAAGAATGCCAGATAACAGGGCACTGGGGGTGGAACAGGAGCGTTAACCACAGTATTTCCAAGTGAGATCACATTTGGTCCACACTCAACGGAGGGGCAAGCGTGCTACCCAGGTATGGACTGTGTACAGAGAAGGATGGAGTTCTCACCACTCCGCTTACGCTCTCTGTTCAGCACGACAGTTTTCGTTGCTAGCGTCATTCAGGCATTTTAACATGCCGTGTTAATAGAAGGACGGACGCCGCCTGGGCTCTTAACCGGCACCCACTGTAAACTACGGCCCTGGGTTTTGCTGGGCCCAGGACAGGTATAGTCCAAGTGTCCAGTGAACTAATATTGGTGGTTGAAAGACTCCTTTTTTCCGGCACTTTTTAAATGTGGGGGGTCAATAAGTACAGGTTTGGGGCCTCATGCTGTGGCCAGGACAGGTATAGTCCAATGTCCAGTGAAATTAAAATGGTGGTTGGAAAGACTCCATTTTCCCGGCTACTTTTAATGTGGGGTGGGTATTGCAGCAGGGTTTGGGGACTCATGCTGTGGCCCAAGGACAGGTATAAGTCAATGTCCAGTTTACTAAATGGTGGTTGAAAGACTCCTTTTTCCGGCACTTTTTAAATGTGGGGGTCATGCAGGTTTGGGGCTCATGCTGCGTTCCAGGACAGGGATATTCAATGTCCATTTCAATTAACATGATGGTTCAAATCATACTGCCTTCTGGCACTTTTTAATTTGTGTGTGATGCAGGTTTAAGGGTCAGGCTGTGGTACAAGACAGGGATAGTAAATGGTTTGTGACTTTTTTCTGTGACTTTTATAACCTAAGTGTGTTGCCTAAGATGTAGCACGTATCCATTTAACTGTTGTGGATGTTAATTTCAGCTTCTCCAGCCTTGTTTGGGTGTAATAATGAAGGTGTTGTTGCTCTCCCATAGACTTTAATGGTCATCGCGCATAATCGATGCTCACTATCGAAAAACCTTATCGATAGCGGCCGACTATCGACTATCGATCGATCTCGATAGCCAACGCAATCGCTCAACACTAGTTGTTATCATGTTGGAATACTGCCCAGTGGTCCAGTCTCCAGAGGGAAGGGGATCATGCTCTGCTTCAGTATGTCACAGGTCATGCTGATTTATGGCTCCCTCAATGAATTGTAGCTCCCCACAGCCAGCAGCACTCATGCAGCCCCAAACCACACACTCACCACCTTGCTTGACTGTAGGCAAGACACACTTGTCTTTGTATTCCTCACCTGGTTCCTACCACATGCTTGACACCCTTTGAACCAAATAAGTTTATCTTGATCTCATCAGATCATAGGACATGTTTCCAGTAATCCATGTCTTTAGTCTGCTTATCTTCAGCAAACTTTGGGACTTCCTTGTGCATTATCTTTCGAAGAGGCTTCGTTCTGGGACAACAGCCATGCAGACCAATTTGATACAATGTGCAGACTATTTTCTGAGCACTGACAGGCTGGCCCCCAGCCCTGTTACCTTTGCAGCAATGCTGGCAGTACTCATATGTCTATTTTGAAAAGACAGTCTCTGGATAGGACGCTGAGAACTAGCACTCAACTTCTTTGGTTGACAATGGTGAGGCAAAAACTGAGTGGAACCTGTCTTGATAAACTGCAGTATGGTCTTGGCCACTGCGTTGCAGCTCAGTTTCGTGGTGATGGCAATATTTTTTATAGCCTACGCCATCTTTCTTAGAGCAAAAATCTTTTTTTTATTCAGCTCCTCAGACAGTTCTTTGGCATGAGGTGCCATGTTGAACTTCCAGTGACCAATTTGAGTATAAGAGCCATAACAGAAAATTTAGCACACTTGCTCCCCATTCACACCTAAGACCTTGTAACACGAATAAGTTGCATTACACCGGGGAGGGAAAATGGGAAATTGTGCACAATTTCTCCATTTTCACTTTGGGGTGTAATCACTTTTGTTTTCAGCAGTATAGACATTGATAGCTGTGTGTTCAGTTACTTTGAGGGAACTACAAAGTTACACTGTTATACAAACTGTATACTGACTACTTTACATTATATAAAAGTGTCATATCTTCAGTGTTATCCCATGAAAAGTTATCATGAAATAGTTACAAAAATGTGATGGGTGTATTCACTTTTGTGAGGTACTGTGTATAATGTGTCTTTTAGTCAGAATACAGAAAAAATTGAAATGAGAAGTTTTAAATCTAATTGGATGTTTGTAAATATGAACTGAAGAGTATAAGGTTTCTGGGCTGGTTTAGAATTCCCTGATAAGAGTAGGTCGGGAAATACAGTTGTGCTCAAAAGTTTACATACCATAGCAGAATGTTTGCTTTCTTGGCCTTTTTTCAGAGAATATGAATGTAAACACAAAAACTTTTTTCCACTCATGGTTAGTGCTTGGGTGAAGCCATTTATTGTCAAACTACTGTGTTTTCTCTGTTTAAATCAAAATGACAACCAAAAACATCCAAATAGCCCTGATCAAAAGTTTGCATACCCCAGTTCTTAATACCATGTATTGCCCCTTCTAACATCATTGACAGCTTGAAGTCTTTTGTGGTAGTTGTAGGTGAGGTTCTTTATTTTCTCAGATGCTAAAGCTGCCCATTCTTCTTGACAAAAAGCCTCAAGCTCCTTGAGATCTCCCCAGAGTGACTCATTGATATTGAGGTCAGGAGACTGAGATGGCCACTCCAGAACCTTCACTTTGTTCTGTTGTAGCCAATGACAGGTTGACTTGGCCTTGTGTTTGGACCGTTTTCATGTTGGAACGTCTAAGTACGTCCCATGCTCAACTTCCGGGCTGATGAGTACAAATTTGCCTCTTATATTATCTTATAAGGTGCTGTATTCATCTTTCCTTCAACTTTGACCAAGTTTCCTGTTCCTTTGTAGCTCACACATCCCCAAAACATCAGCGATCCACCTCTGTGCTTTACAGTAGGAATGGTGTTCCTTTCATCATAGGCCTTGTTGACACTTCTCCAAATGTAATGTTTATGGCTGTGGCCAAAATGTTCGATTTTGGTCTCATCACTCCAAATCACCTTGTTCCAATAGTTTAAAGGCTTGTCTCTTTTGTGCTGTTTGGCGTATTGAAGGCGAGATTCTTTGTGGCATTTGCACAGTAATGGCTTTCTTCTGGCAACTCGACCATGCAGCCCATTTTTCTTCAAGTGTCTCCTTATTGTGCATCTTGAAATAGCCACATCGCTAGTTTTCATAGAGTCCTGTATTTCATCTGGTGTTATTTGGTTTTTTTTCCTTGCAATCTGAACAATTTTCCTGGCAGTTGTGGTTTGGTTTTTACAGAGCCCCCGATTTTCATACAGTTCATCTACCTTTTCCCGTAGATCCATTGACAAATCTTTTGCTTTCCCCATGACTCACAATCCAGAAACATCAGTGGCTGAATGAAAGATGCAAGAGTCTGTCTGGATCCCAGAAACTCACTCAGCTTTTATATACACACACACACACACACTGATTACAAGCAAACAGGTCACAGGTGAGGTATATTTATATATACAAAAGAAAACAAATTTATTTCTATTACATGGTGTATTACCTTTAATTCTACTGTCATCTTATAGGTACCATGTTATTGTTTGATGTACTAGAAGGGATCACCATATACCTTTCTACTGTTTTGGTTTTTTTTAGATCAAAATATGTAGTGTCTTTTTTAACCAAGTTGAATATTTCATTTGCAGAAATAAACAAAACATTAGTACAAGAACAAGAAGACAAGACAACCACAAATCATTTCCGATGTACCCCATCTGTACTAAATGCTTCAAGGGACTGATGGAATGTTTTTTGTTAGACAGAGAATCTGCCATAGGTACTGAACAACCTAATAGTATCTCATTTTCAAGTTAGAATTAATGACAAAGTCTGTCATTGAAAATGTAGTTCCATGCTGTTTACTAGGCAAAGCTCAGAGTTGTCATGTTACATTAAACATCACTGCAGTTGCTGCCCCTTATTAATTATGAAGCCTCCTGCTGCACCATTGCTTTGTTGCAAAGCTGTTTCTATTTGAAATCACAGCTTCTTTTTAGAAATATATCATGCTGAAAGCAGCCCATTAAACCTTCACACTTTCATTCATACCCCTGCCAGACAAACGAGTTGTCACTAAGCTCTAGCTCTGGTGCACATATCTGTACATAAATAAGGATGTGCTATATAGTAAGTCCGTATCATATACATTTATATATTCATGTATATATTTGCTACTTAAAGATGAATGCATAGTATATGTTCTAAAAAGAGCTTTAACAAAAATTCACAGTACATGGTTTGATTAAGCTAAGGACAGAATGCTCAAGTGTTTCAGCAAACTGTTCCAGAAGAGCAATGGATTTAGATTTTTTTTTAAAGTCTTTAAATCGAAAATTGACCTGATTGCCATGTTCCAGTCACCATTCAGAATAAAATGCAAAAGCAATCATTAAGCTGGCCTGAAAATGTGTATGGAACAGGACACAAGGTCCAAATTATGACAGAATTTTCCTTTCGAAAAATAAACTGCTATAGTACTAATATTTTTTATTCTTAGTCCATGGTAGGAAATAATAAAAAAATAAAATACCAGTAACATGAGAAAGATGGAAGAGTTGGAAGAATGACTCTAAGAGGAAATCTACACAAATTATAAAGTAAAGCGAATGTGAGATACTGTAGATGTAGGACAGTCTGTATGTAAGGCATTGTACACTTTGTTGAATGCTTGACATGGTAGCATTTGGACAGTGATAAAACTAAAAGTCGTGAGGTTCTATATGTGAAGAATGTAGATAGTAGATCCTCTCACAGGTTAAATAGTCCAGTCAAGTAGAAGTCCTTTTCTTACCCTTAACTAGAGAAGGATTGTTCTTTGCTGCAGGGTAGTCTTGGATTGATCTTAGCACTACAGGAAGAAGAAAGCGATGTTAATTAGTGTTGAGCGATTATTATCGACAAAGTTGAAATCGGCACAGTTTTTATGTTGATCGAAATTTTTAGATCATGCGATAATTTAGGTTAAAATCTGTGCATCATCTATTAATATCGCGCCATTTTCGGCGCGTCCTGTCATTTTGGCGGCCAGCAAATCAGCTTACAGAATAGAGCAGGGTGAGAAGTGTGTGCGACGTCATGACTGGGATGTGTATGGTTGCGATTGGCTGGAAAAATAACATGACCTAGTATTACATAGAACAGACCTTCCAGTTCAGCAACAGATTCTCTCAGCGTCTCATAGCAGTAGGACGTGCGCTCTGCCTGTGTCTGAACAGCTCAGCGAAATTATTCTATTTCTTCACAGAGAAAGCTCTACTGTTAGCTGTAATCCCTACAACTTAGTTAGATCAGAGATTGGAAGATTTTATGTAGTTAGGTAGAGAATTTTAAAGGAGCATCTACCGCTGTAAAGTCACGGGGGGGGGAGTGTGGTGGAGGGGGGCCGCGGGCGAACACAGACAAGCTCTATAAAGAATACTGGATAAAGTTCACCAAGACTTAGTGTAGACATTGTACTGCAATAGCTTTATTATTAACAGTTTTCTATTGAAATATTTCCTGGATATTGGGCAGCCTGAACTTATATTAGGATACACATCTTTTCTAGTAACTGCAGGTCTCTTTGTTAGGTGCAAAACTCCACTTTAATTATCAGCATACATTTCAGATAGGTGTTCTTTTTCAATTTTGCCATTCCAGCTTTGTTGATATAGCCACCTTGCAGTTAAATTAGAATCCAGCAATTTTGTAGTCAGCACAGGTTGATAGGTGCCAAAAATACCTTTTATTATCCGAATACATTACAGATACGTGTTTTTTTACTTTTGCGCACTACAGCTTTGTTCATTGAGGCACCTTGCACTTGAATGTGAATACAGCAATTTTGTAGTCACAAGAGGTGAATTGATAGGTGCCCAAAAATACCTTTTATTATCCGAATTCATTACAGATACGTGTTTTTTCACTTTGGTGCACTTCAGCTTTGTTCATTGAGACACCTTGCACTTAAATGTGAATACAGCAATTTTGCAGTCACCACAGGTGAATTGAAAGGTGCCAAAAATACCTTTAATTATCCGAATACATTTCAGATACGTGTTTTTTTTCACTTTGGCACAGACTAGCTTTGTTGATAGATCTACTTTGCAGTTAAATTTGAATACAGCAATTTTGTAGTCACCACAGGTGAATTGATAGGTGCCAAAAAATACCTTTTATTATCCGAATACATTACAGATACGTGTTTTTTCACTTTGGCGCACTACAGCTTTGTTCATTGAGGCACCTTGCACTTAAATTTGAATACAGCAATTTTGTAGTCACCACAGGTGAATTGAAAGGTGCCAAAAATACCTTTTATTATCCAAATACATTTCAGATACGTGTTTTTTCACTTTGGCGCAGGCCAGCTTTGTTGATAGATCTACTTTGCAGTTATATTTGAATACAGCAATTTTGTTTTGATTTGAGGGATTTGAGAATAGCTGTGATTTGCCATCTTTTAATAAGAGACTTTCCAAAACTCTTCCATACCTTCTCAAATTTGTATATTTCTGAACATGGAGCGAAATTCAGGTGGTAAGCGAGCAAAGAGGGGGTAAGACATGGAGGTAGAGGTACGAGAGAAGGTGCTCCTTCCAGTGCTGGCGACAACACGCATGCCAGCGGATCGTCAGTTGCAGGACCATCAGGCCTGTCATCGCTGGGTCAGGGCCCTGTGAATCTCAGTAACAAACAGCGTCGCCAATCTGTCCTTCAGTGGTTAATGCAACCTGCATCCAGCAGTCTTACCTCCTTGTCCTCCCAGTCACGGCCACAAATGTCGACATCAGCATCATCCGCATCCGTCCAACATGAACCAGCCCAAATGTCAACTCGTGTACCCAACACTGTGGATAATCCATTTTCTGAAGACCTCTTTGATGACAAAATGCGGTTGGGGTCAGAAGGCATGTTAAAAGATCAAGAGGCCAAAGAGGATGATTTTCTCTGCTCTGACGCCCAGTTACTGATGCCATCAGAGGAGGAGAAGGAAGCCGGTCAATTGGCAAAAATCCCGGGCGGTCGGCAATGCCTTGCAGTCCCTCTTGCTTGTAGCCCGCAGCTCCTGGATGCAGAATGTCAGGACGACCAAGTCACCTGTGTTGATGATGATGATGACGACATTGCGGATCCAACGTGGTCTTTTCAGCAGAATTTGCTTGTGAGCACTTCATCACTGGACGAGGAGGAAGACGATGGGGTAGTGTCAGTACGGGTTCCGCCTCAAAAAGGGAGAGGGCGGTCGCAGAAGTCCGCTGATATGATTCCGCCAGCCACGGTCAGCGCAAAACCCTGCTCCTCGCTTATCGCCGTCAAAAAGGTCCAGGACCTCTCAAGCCTGGGCCTTCTTTGAGCAAGCCTCTGATTCACCCAGCGATGTCATATGCCGCCTTTGCCGTAAACGCATAAGTAGAGGCAAGAACCTTAGGTGGTTAACCACCACCAACATGTCTAGTCACATGCAGCGAATGCATGAGTTGAAATGGAGGCAACACTTGGCCAAAAAAGGCCAGACCGACGCCGGGCCTCCAACCACTGTCAAACCCTCTGTCTCCGCCTCCTCCGCAACCACCAAGCGTTCCTCAGCTGCCCATGTCTCTCAGAGTCATGATCAGGGATCAGCCTCCTCTTCAGCCTCCACCGTCGCCCGAGTACCACCAGCACCACCAGACCAATCCTACCCCTTCTCCTTCCGCCAGTTTGAGGACCTGCACGCCGTACAGCAGGCAGTCTAGCAGCCAGCCTTCTGTCTTCCAGGTTTGGGAGCAGAAGAAACACTTTAACCCAAACCATCCCAAAGCCAAAAGCCTGAATGTCGGCATTGCCAGGCTTTTGGCCTTGGAAATGTTGCCTTTCCGTCTGGTGGACACAGATGGGTTCCGCCACGTCATGGCCCTTGCCTGCCCCCAATACCAGATGCCGAGCAGGAATTTCTTTGCCAGAAAAGCCGTCCCTGCCCTGGCCAGCCACGTGTCATCTAAAATTTCAAGCGCGTTGTCTGCATCTGTGGCCAGAAAAGTCCATCTGACCACCGACACATGGACTTAATAAGCACGGCCCAAAGGGCCCCTATATCTCTGTGACAGCTCACCCAGTGAGCTGGGTGGATGTCTCTGGGGGTGACGGTGGCTCTCAGGCTCGGCGCACGCTCTTCAAAACCGCAGGGATGGTGCAGGGTTCTTTCCCCCAAGGTCCTCTGGTGGCATCACGTGCCCAGAGAAACCAGGCCGTGTTGAAATTAATCTGTTTTGGAGACCGTCCACACACAGGTCAGGAGCTGTGGACGGCTCTCCGCAATGAGACCGAGCGCTGGCTGGGTGACAAGAACCTTGTGCCAGGCAAGGTGGTGTGCGATAACGGGCGAAATCTGCTGGCTGCCCTTAAGATCGGTAGGCTGGAGCACATCCCTTGCCTGGCACATGTCATGAACCTTGTCATCCAGAAATTTCTAAAGAGCTACCCGGGTCTGGACTGCCTTCTGAGGAAGGCTCGAAGTCTAAGTTCGCACTTCCGCCGTTTGCACCCTGCTTCGTCCCGCCTGGCTGCGTTGCAGCGTCAGCTCGGCCTCCCCGTCAACCGTCTCATTGTTGACGTGGCAACACACTGGAATTCCACTCTCCACATGCTCCAGCGATTGTGGCAGCAGCGCAATGCCATTACGGAGGACGAAGTGACACCTGGCCTGCGGTGCGGACCTCGGGGTGTTGAGCCACCGAGAGTGGAGGCAGATGAAAGAGCTCTGCACCATCCTTGCCAGTTTTGAAGAAGCCACCAATATGGTCAGTGCGGACAATGCCCTTGTCAGCATGAGCATTGTGGTGATCTTAGTTCTGGAACGATCGTTGGACACTCTGAAACAACAGGTCCCGCCAGCGACAGAGGAGGAGACGGACACAGATGCGGACACGGAGCCTTTCTCTCCGTCGAATCCACAAGGCCCGACAGGTTCTCAAATTTTATCGGTCTTCATTAAGCAGTGGATCGGGGTCCAAGGCTAGTGAAAGGCAGCGCATCAGCTCTCAGGGTGCATCATCTCAGGCAAGTCAGGGCTGTGTTGAAGCTGTGCCGGAGGCAGCGGAGGAGGAGTCGGAGGAGGAGGAGGAGGAGGTATTCCTGGACACCGACGTTACCGACGTCCCTGCCTTGGAAAGAGGTTGGCGCGAATTTGAGGCGGAGGAGGAAGATGAGGAAGATTAGTTTGCTAGTGCCCCTCGACCCAGAGGCTTGGGAAATCAAGGCTCCATCTCTCACATGAGTGCTTGGATGCTCCATTTCCTCCAACATGATCCTCGCATTAAGGCCATCAACATGAACAACAATTACTGGGTGGCCACCCTCCTGGATCCCGGTACAAAACAAAACAGCACTTTCCTTCCACCCACCCAAATAGAGAGTAAAATGCAGGAAATGGAGACCTTGCTGATTGATCAACTGGAGACATCTGTTGCGTCTGCTTCACGTTCCCCATATGTCACGGTGGAACAACATCAGCGACGTGGCAGCAGTAGAGTGCCAAGTAGCCGTAGCGGCAGCAGCAGCAGGCAAGGTGGCAGAAGCCTAATGGGTGACCTCTGGCAATCTTTGTTTACCACCTCACCAACGCATGCAATGCAGGGCACACATCAACACACAGAGATCAGCTTAAGATCATGGTGCACGACTATCTGCGTCTCAACACCGATGTTTTTGCATGTGTGTTCCGGACCCACTCCACTTCGGGGTATCCAAAATGGACGAATGGCCCGAGCTGGCTCGTCACGCCATAGCGGTGTTGTCCTGCCCAGCAGCCAGCGTCATATCTGAGCGGACCTTCAGCACAGCTGGAGGAGTCATTACAGACAAACGCATTCGGCTTTCCACAGATAATGTGGATCGTTGACTTTCATCAAGATGAATCAGGCATGGATCTCTGATGATGTTGTGGCCCCAATTGCTGAGGTTACCGATTAGTTGCCGGTCTACTTCACATTCCTCTTCAAACAGAAATGGTCCTCTTGAAAACTTTTTTTTAAAATGATCATTTCTTACTGCAATTTTTATTCTCTTTTCCCAACAGTTCATTTTGCTGGTTTTGCTGTGAGAAGACTGTAAAAGACAGCAAGGTTTCATGACAACACCGTATTCCATTTACTCACTTTATCTTTAGAAGTTTTCACATTGTCAATGGTTTTGAGGTCATGTTGCTGTGAGATACAGCTATAATTATGGTCCTTTGGAACAGAAATGTGGCTTTTAAGTGGCATTTCTCCCTCACAATTTTTAATAGTGGCTGAGAAGTCATATTTATAATTTTTTGGGTCATGCTGCTTTGAAATGCAGCAATACAACAGGTCCTATTATAAAAAAAAAATTTGTTTCTAACAGACATTTGTTCTTCATAATTGTCCAAAGTGGCTCAAGGATCATGCTTTGAATTTTTGTGGGCATTTTGCTGTGACATGCAGCTATACTACAGGTCCTATTATAAAAAAAATGTTGTTTCTAACAGACATTTGTTCTTCACAATTGTCCAAAGTGTCTCAAGGGTCATGCTTTGAATTTTTGGGGGCATTTTGCTGTGACATGCAGCTATACTACAGGTCCTATTATAAAAAAAATGTTGTTTCTAACAGACATTTGTTCTTCACAATTGTCAAGAGTGGCTCAAGGGTGATGGTGCGCTCAGAAACAGGAATAGGTAGGACACTGTTAAAGGACACATATTGCAAAATGACTTGTTTTTGCAAGATCTTTAATATAGCTAGCAATCCCTGTATTAAGACAACCCATTTAATACAATTAAAAAAGAGAAAAAAAGACATTATGGGATTCCATCCTATTTTAAAAATGTGTTTTCTAGAATTAAACTACTAAAAAACTTGCATGTACAAAATAGCTGGTAAAAAAAAATCCTCTGAATTGTACAAGGGAGGTACAGGAAAACTTGACCAGATGTAGGTTATTCAGAGGACATGGAGTATGGAGCACGAACAGAGAACAAAGTATAGAGACAATTTCCTCCAGCACGTTGAGTAAAATGAGAAAAAGAATGCCAAGAAAAAGGGCACCTGGGTGGAACAGGAGCGTTAACCACCAGTATTTCCAAGTGAAGCTCAATTGGTCTGCACTCATACGGAGGGGCAAGCGCTATCCAGGACAGGGACAGTATACGTCCAGTGAAACTAAAATGGTGGTTGAAAGACTCCTTTTTCCAGGCACTTTTTAATCTGGGGTCATGCAGGTTTGGGGCTCATGCTGTGGCCCAGGACAGGTGTAGTCAATGTCCAGTGATACTAAAATGGTGGTTGAAAGACTCCTTTTTCCGGCACTTTTTAATCTGGGGTCATGCAGGAAAAAGCACAAAAATCTACTACTTTTTATTTGCTGTGAATTGAAAAGCCTCTTTAAACATTTCCAGCATCTCAAAGTATATATACATGATGGTGACCACACAGGGCATAGAATCTCTACCCACACAGACATCTGCAGGATGACGGATGTGATTGACAGCTTCTACATACATTCTACATACATGTGCTCCAATATTCCTGTTAAGTGGTGGTCACAGAGGTGAAACCCCAGCTTTCAGACATTTTGGAGGATCTTATATTTCATAAATGCTTCTCAGCAAAATACCTCTGTAAGCCTGAATGCAAACAAATTAAATAATTTTATCTGTTGAATAAAATGGAATGAAGTTTACAGTGTACAAATCATTCCTTATGATTTATTAGCTAATTTACAAACATGTCTTTGGATTCTTGACATATTTGAGCATCACACATTTTGAATATGCTGTTAATGTCATTCTACTAAAGCAAAAGTAAGTGCATAAATAACATCCTGCATATTTTAGGAAGACAAACATCAGTAATGATTAGGGGATGAGCGAAACTAATCTGATGAAGTGGAATTCATTTCAAATTTTAGGAAAAATTATATTTGAAACAAAGCCGAATTTCCTGGCGATTCGTGGTAATGAATCACTTTTTTTCTAAAATGGCTACAAACGCTGTGAAGCTGAATGGATACTTCGGAAAAATGCCTTACGTCCTTTAGGCTTGAATGATCGTAATGACCTTTCAGTTTTTTTATAATGTAATATATGTATCATTTGTATTGTTTTGTGATGTATTTATAGTTTTAACTGTGATTGATTGTTATGGGGGTTTATAAGGATGTGATGACGTTAACCTCCAGAGAGCTCTGATGATGCGTCGGATGACGTGAAATGGCCGTCAGCTGTAGTGTGTCTCTGTTCTACCACCCATGCTTGTGCTGGACTTTTAAATGCAATGAATGTGTCAAGATTATTGGTGAGTGCCATGAACTTTCCTTTTCTTTAAACCAAGGTTTATTTATGCTTATCTCTATTACTCAATGAGCACCACAGAGACACTATGTATTAATTTGCTGCCTTGTTTGGATAAGTACGGCAGAAGATTTTTGCGGTGTGGGTAGTGCCGTTCACTTAACTCTCTACGTCCTGGATTTATTATTTTGGGATATTGTTCTCTACACCAAAGTGTTACTTTTTTCACTTATAAGGTGAAAAACCTTTGAAATACAGCTTGTGTATTTGTTATATACACACATCTACATTAAACAGAGTTTGTTTTATTGTAAATTTTTGATCAAACAGTATGTCAGAGAGAGAGGTGGCAGGCCCTTCACATGGGAGGGGCAGTGGCACAAATGTTCCTGGAGCAGGCACAGGTCGCAGCACAGTATGGGGATATCGCAGCAGGGGGCACTTGACGAGGCCAGTGCTACCAGTATCATCTAGCGGCCGTGTGTTGACCACCAAAACAACAGTTCTTAAATGGTTGACTAGGTCACCCACTTCCTCCCAGATGACATCTGACAACCCCAGCCAACAGTCAGTGGGTTGGTCAGACAAAATCCTTAGTTGGCATGGCCTGGGAGCAGGTCAGGGGCCCTCATCTGCCCTCAATCCACCTCTGTCCCGTAAGGTTCCCTCAGCCAGAGAAACATTTTGTGCTGTGGGCTCTGTGTCACTATACAGCGAGGATGAACTATTTGAGGACAGTGAGAAGATACTGGGCAGAAAAGAGGTGGGGCAGACATCCGCTGGTACATCCGCTCAGTACCTTTCTGACTAGGCGGGTGAAGAAAGCTGCTCATCAACGACTCCAGACTCAGATTGCTTTTGATGGAGCTGGTACTGCTCCTAGCCCCCCAGCCCTAAACAGCAGCTGTGGCACTGGTACATGAGCGCTGAGGAACCCCCTAGTCAGACTTGCAAGAGGATGGACAATGGTGCAGATAGGCAGTGGCCAACTGACTACATAGGATGTCTCCATCATACTTGAGTTTGTCCTCCCTCACAGCAGGTGGAGAAAAGGCCCCCATTTTGGACCGGCAGCGAGGGTCCAAGAGGGTGGAGGGCCAGAAGTCATCCCTCTGCCGGATGGTGACTATTTGGCTGTCACTACCCAGGCAAATCAGCATGCAGCGGGCCATCTGCGCAAGTGACTCTGAGGGACTCCATCTCCAGGGTGGGACTGAAGAGCCACCAACTTGGACAGAAGCATGGTCAGCTTCTGCACCATAGGATGGCTGGATGGACACATACCGCTGTCTCTTGGCAATCACCTCGATGAACGACTGCTGGCACAGTGAGTGGCGAGGAACAGAAGCATATGGACCAGTAGATGATGGGAAAGACAGACAGCTCCCTTCGGCAGAGGTGGTGGAGCCTTGACTGCCTGAAATAGGATGCATGACACTGGGTGCTGCTGTAGTTGCTGCGGCAGGATGGTGAGCCCCTGTGCCGCTACTTTTTGGGCCACAAGGGAACGGGAAAGCGGGTGGCCTATCCTGTGGCTGTTTGGCAGACTCCCGGCCACACTATCGACTTGTTGTCTGCGCCGCTGCCTAACGTGCAAGCTGCCGCCCCCTTCTCCTTACGATGATGATGAAGCCCTTGCTTCACCCGGCTACATCGTCATTGATTAGTGTTTTCCCATCATTGCTGTCCTCCTCAACGGTGTATAGAGGCTTACCACTAGCAACATAACCTCCCATGCCACTTTTCTCATCACTACTTGCCCACCTACTGCAAGCGGATGTACTCCACAGGTACTCTCTGTTTTGGATCAACCCCTGTTTCTTTTTGGCTTTAGCAATACTGATGGATTATTGACCAATTGAAAGCAGACACTGACGGATCAAAGGAAGGGCAAAATGATCAGTGACGTTAACGCAAAATCACTGCTAACACCCACTCAACTCTTTCGGGGGAGGAAGGCTCTACACGTATCAGCGTTTAACAGAACAGGTTCTGTCATAATCTTTGGGATCATCTGATGACGGTGTAAAAGGAGTGAGCTCTTTGACACTATAGTGGGATCTTTTGACCCCGTAACTGCCCAGATAAATGAAGTGTGAAGCGATTCTAAGAGTGGCGCCTGTCATCTGCGTGTCATATTAAATCACAGCATTGTTTCAATGCCAAATCACTCTAACTATGCATATTTCTGCATCATACAATATTCTGCAACACCATACAGGCTCTCTGCAGACAGGAAATAGCTGTTTTTTAACGCGATTCGTCGCAAATAAATTCGGAACGAAACAAATTTTGGGTAAAAATTCGGCAAATTGGCCAAATCAGATTTTTGAGAAATTCACTCATCTCCAGTAATGAGCATTAGTATTCCAATAGACATCACTGGAAAAATTAAAATAATGAATTGGGTCTATTACCTGTCACTTTTCATTGCACAAAGTTTTTTCTTTTCTGTTCATGCTTTTATAAGAAATACAATTGTTGAGTAAAGGATTTTCAAGTTTTTACAGAGTTATTTTTTTTTTATTTATGCTTTCGAATATTATAATGCCCCCCATATTAAGAGGACACAAAAGATTCAGATGAAGAAAACTCTCATAGGAAGTTGTTTTACAGCCAGTTATTGCTAGGGTTTATTTTTAATGTTTTCTTCCAAATTATGTTAAACTTTTTAATTATAAGAACAGTGACCAGTGGATATGGATATTTTTGGTTAGTTTTCTTTAAACCCATTTATTAAAAAAAAAATTTTTTTTTTGTGGGATAAGAATAGTACCCCATAACAATTTAATGTATGGCATTTAAATAAATTGTGTAGAGTCATGGCATTGTAGAATCAAATAAAATTAAGGTTAAAGATTTTATCAAAAGTGTGCACTCCTGCAAAACTATGCCAAAAAAGATGGAATATCCCCCAAACAACTATGTGAAAACATTTCAAATGAATACATCTCAAAAGATCTGCAGAACTGCAGATATATATTATACTTATTCCTCTACTTTTCGACACTGGTTTGACTGAAATTTTGTAAAAATTGGGGTTTGGGAAAGGGGGATGAGCGTTTATAACACAAAGTTAAAATCGGCACGATTTTTAGGGTGATCGGAAATGTCCGCCCCCCGCGTATTTTGGGTGACAATCGCAGAAAAATTATTAAAAGCCTATTTTTCGCGCTTCCCTTTTTTTTTTGGCGGCCAGCAAATCGTTTAGGCTAGAGCAGGGGGGTGGGTGTGCGACGTATGACTGTGTGGTTGGTTGTCATTGGCTGGAAAAATACATGACCCGTTTGATAAACAAGTTTCCTGTTCAGTATCGCTATACTGAGCAAGACTTGTGTGGTGTCTCTAATCAGCTCGCTCAGAGACACGTTTTTTCTTTATTCACACAAAAAACTTTGTTTAGCTGTGAACATTGAATTAGGAAATTTTAGAGAATTTAAGTTCTTTTTTAGTTAGAAAACGACTTTTAAAGAAGTTTAGCGCTGTCCCCGGGGGAGAGGGGGGCAGGGGGACGGACAGACGGGAAACAAAAAGACAGCTTTGGAAAGGGGGTGTATATTGTACGCCCAACTCTGCTTTGAACCTGAATTGAAATGGCTTTTTTTCCCTTTTTTGGCCAACACCTCGCAACTGAGGTGAAATTGTAGTTTTTTTTGGCACCCTTTTTTTTAAAAGGCCACCTTTTTTTAAATTTGGATACAGAAATGTTCAGAAAACTGTTGGTGATTTTCTTTGGGGCAAAAAAAATCTTTTTTTATCGTTAACTTTTAAATACTCATTTCACTTTATTTGGCCCAGTTTTGTTCAAAGAGCCCCCTTGTATTTAAATTTGGATACAAAAAATTTTCTAGTAACTTTTTGGTGTTTTCTTGGTGAAAAAAACCCCTTTTGTTATCCGTTAATTTTAAAAATAGCGATTTCACTTTTTTTGGGGCCCAGTTTTTTTAAAAGAGCCACCTTGTTTAAATTTGGATACAGAAATTTTCTAGAATGTTCTTTGTTTTCATTGATGCAAAAAAAGCAATTTTCTGTGTAACTTTTGAATATTTTATTGCGTCGGGATTTCGATAGCGCATTGTTTGATAGTTTGTTGAAAATAAAATTCCTAGTCCTATGGGCATTTAAAATCCTGGGACTGAAGCAAGAACCTGTTGTTTTTGTCTTACGGTTTTCCACCGACCGCTTTTTCACGGGATTCAATAGAAAAAATTTCTTTTTAACCCATTTGGCTGTGGAAATTAGAGGGATTTAAAAATAGCTCTGATTTGACTTTTTTAAAAAGGGGCTGTCAAAAACTCTTTCATCCCTTTTTTAAATTTTTATCTTTCTGACAGGAGGAAATGCAGGTGGTAAGCGAGCAAAGAGGGGTGTGGGACATGGAGGAGAGGTACGGAGAAGGGGCCCTTCCCAGTGCGGCGACAACCCCAAAGCCAGGGGATCTTGGGTTGAGGACCTCAAGCCTGTCATCGCTGGGTGGTGCCCTGTGATCTCAGTAAAGAACACGTCACCAATCTTTCTTAGTGGTTAATGCAACCTGCACCCAGCAATTTACCCCCCGTCCTCCCATCTCGGCCAAAAATGTCGTACTCATCGTCAGATCCTCCAACATGAAGGAAGGCAGTCCAAATGCACTCGGTACCCCCCACTGTGGATATCTATTTCTAAAGCCCCTTTTGATGAAAAATGGGGTTTGGGGGTGAAAGGCATTTCCAAAGACAAAGGGGTTATTTTGTCTGCTCGCCCCAGTTACTGTGCCATCAAGGACAAAAGGAAAGCCGGTCAATGGGCAAAATTCCCGGCGGTGGGGCAACGTCTTGCAGTGCCGTTGCTGTACCCGAGGTAAGATTGTAGGACGGGGGGAAATCACCTGGTTGATGAGATGATGAAATTGGGATCTAACATGGGCTTTTCGGGAGAATTGCTTGCGGCATTATCACTGGACGGGGAGGAAATGATGGGGTAGTGTCAGTTCGGGGGCCTGCTTCAAAAGGAAGGGGGGTCGCACAATCCACTGGATTATTCCCCAGCCCGTCAGCAGAAACACCCCTCTTTGCTTATACCGTTGAAAAAATCCAGGGCCTTCAAGCCTGGGCTTTTTTTTAGCAAGCCCCTGATTCACTCACGATGTCTATCCACCTTTGCCGTAAACACACTAGAGGGAAAATCTTGGTGTTTAACCACCAGAAAAAGTCTAGTCACATGCAGCAAAATTTAGGTTGAAAGGAGGGAACATTGGCGAAAAAAGGCCCACCTCCCCGGGGTTCCCCCCCCTGCACACCCCCCTTTTCTCTGCCTCAATTTTTTTGGACTTTTTAAAACTGTGGGGCATGCAGGTTTGGGGGTCATCTGTGCTACAGGGCGGTTGTCGATGTCCCGTTCAACTAAAATGGTAGTTCAAAGACTCCTTTTTTTTCCCGCACTTTTTAATCTGTGGGTCAGACAGTTTTAAGGGGGATGCGCTCCGGAAAAAAGCATGCAAAGTCCCGTTCAATAAAATGGTGGTTTTAAAGCTCCTTCTTCTGGCACTTTTTTAATCTTTTGGTCAGACAGGTTTAAGGTATGCTGCGTCCCCAAAGGGCAAGCTTCAAATTGTCCATTTTTAACTAAAATGGGGGTTTTAAAGACTCCTTTATCCAGCACTTTTTTTTTTCAGTGGGTCAAAGGTTTAAGGGCATGCTTGTTTCCCGGCAGGATTTGAATGTACTTCAACTAAAATGGTGGTTTAAAGACTCCCCTTTCTGGGGACTTTAATCTTTGGGGTCAGACAGGTTTAAAGGTCATACTGCGGTCCAGGCAGGGGTAGTCAAATTCCGTTCAACTAAAATGGTGGGTTTAAAAACTCAATTTTCCGCACTTTTTAATCTGTGGGTCATGCAGGTTTGGGGTCATGCTGTGGTAAGGGGATATGTCGATGTCCAGTTAACTAAAAAGGTGGTTCAAAGACTCCTTTTTCCCGCACTTTTAATCTTGGGGCAGACTTTTTTAAGAGTCTGCTGCGGCCGGGCAAGCAAGTCAAAGTCCCAGTTCAACTAAAATGGTGGGTTTAAACTCCCTTTTTTTGGGGACTTTTTAATTTTTGGGGTCATGCGGTTTTTAAAGGGCATCTGTGGGTAAAAACGGATAGTTTAAAAGGTCTGTGTTTTTTTTTTTGTGACTTTTATAACCTGATTGCTGCCTAAGGGGGTAGAAATCCCTTTCTGTTGTGGATGTTTTTTCCATTCTCCCGCCCTGTTTTGGGGGTAATAATGAGGTGTTTTTATCTCCCCCAAAACTTTAATGTCATCGGCGATAATCTGTTATCGACTATCGGATATCGTCATGATAATTGCCAATATCGAATCGATAACGATAGTTGACACAATCGCTCATCACTATTTATGAAGTCCGGTCAAATGGGAGATTGTTGAATGGTAAATTAACCACTAATACCTTGTGTAAACCCTAACCCCAATTTAGAGTTAAGATTAGGGTCAATTTCTTGGTCAAAATTCGATTCAGGCTGACCCTAAACTAATCTTAAATTTGACATCGACGGGAAACTACCACAATCTAAATTTTTGTGGCACAGAAAAAGGGGTCTATTTTTGAATTTTTTTTTTTGTTGGCTTCTGTAAATTTATTTTTATTCTCTTCATTAAGCATTCTTTGCTGCTCCTCTCTTTCTTCTCTCTTCATGTTTTTTATTGATCTTTTTGGGGGAGAAATGCAGCTCCCTCCCCCTTCTTCCTTCTTTTTGACCCTTTATTTAACCATCTATTCTAGGAAGAAGTTGTAGTGACTAAAAACTACTGGCCTAAAAGGGCCCAAGGCAAAAGAAAGGGAAATACAATTACTAGAATGAATTTTTTTACCCCTTTCATTTAAAAAAATATATAAAAGAGTTTTTATTATCACATGTAAGTTATTAAAAAATTTTTTTGCTTTATACATTTAGTTTATGTTGTGTAACCCCCACAATTTATATTTTAAATTTTAATTTGAAAAAAAATGACCCAGCGCTAAATTTTTCTATATGTCTCCCAACTAAATGTAGCAACTTTCCAGAAAATAAATACTCAACCA